>JAOEHI010000002.1:3777876-3809421 GCA_025447815.1 Percopsis transmontana | reverse complement strand
TATAGATATAGATATAGATATAGAATGGTGGTCTCATTCTTTAGTATTTGTTTATATATATATATATGTATAATCCTAGGCTCCAGCCTGGGTTACATGCCAATTCTTGTAGTCTGGTATCGATTTCTAAAGGTGTGTGTGAATGTGTGTCTTGCTTTTACTGGGTTTGTGAGCCAGACTGTAGGCCTACTGTATGGTACTCCATTTCCTTCCTCCTCTAGGAAAGCTTAGCTTTCTCAGCATTCCTGGGATTTTTTTTTTCACATAGCCATCCTCTCACTGCCAACAGACAACCCCGTTGTCTCCTCTCTGTGTCCAATATGTCCTTCACACTTGATTTTCTGTGCTAGTTGATAGCCTCATCCAATCTCAAAGGAATACTTTCTCAGTGAAATCTGCGACAAAGACTCCATGTTAACACAGATGATTAGGCCTGGTCTACTACAGCTTTGAATGCCACCCCCCCAGGGACATTTTTATCTATCTGCCTCAGATCTCCTGGCATCGGGATTCTATAAACGCTATAATAACATAGCAATGAGCTCACGAGAGCCGTCTGGTTTCGATTGACAACACAGCCGCGATTCTGAAACCAAATGTACGCTGGGAGGAATTGACATGATGTCACGTTAATAAGCGAGTAGTGAGATATATGAACGCCTCTCCGCCGCCACAGCTGGATGTGTCATGGCTCGTGCAGCCTTTTCACAGTTTTGCCATGGGTGTGTCAGTCTCACCATCAGAACATCTCATTTGTGACTGCTAAACACCAGTACACAGCGAAAAAATGGCTTGTTACATGGGGGAATTAATAATTCAAACTGATGAATTGCCCACGGGGGAAATTTCTTCTGTGGCTAGTTGGATGTGAATGTGTTGTGTCGCGATCAGTGCAGCCCTGTTTTAGGTGAGTTAGTGCTAGGTGTTCTCACTGCAGCCATTATTGCCAGACCACATGGTAGCTGGTTTGCCTTTCTATTTCTCTGAGGGATATTTATGGCCTTGCATCAGCTGTGCTCTGCCAGGGATGTAAGGGAAAGCCATTTTCCCCGACCCCAGATAGCATTGGAAAGCATAAAAGTGAGCTTTGACAGAGTTGAATGGCTACTGCATGTACAGGCCCCGGTAAACCTGACTGCATTATTTGTTTAACCAAGAAAAAGGCTAGTCGAGGCTAAGAGGGAGTGTGGGACCAAGTGAACCCACAGCTTCAGTCCAACCCACAGCTTGGAAGATGAATTTGAAACTGTAGCAGCTTAAAAAGATTGGCTGCTCCTTTGAAATTCTATACCATGCCAACATACCTCGTTGAACAGCTCCAATGCTGAAATGCCCTGGAAAATATTATGATGCTAGCTATACCCACGAGATAAATGTCATGCATTAAAAAAACAGATATGCTGTGGAATTATCCACGATCATATCCTTAACAAATAATTTATAATAGCGTATAACCCCACTGCTGCTACTTTGCTATAGACCCTAAAGTAAAAGGCCATTTTCAAAAGCCATCTCATGTTAATCGGTGCTACACTGCACCGACCTGTCAGATACCTAGTTGTAGTTGCTGTGCGCCGCATACAAGGGCTTGTTTTCCACTGTCCTTCACCATATTGACAGACTGCCGGGGGGATATAGGGTTTCCTTAGGCCCCCCACCCCCCCTCTCCCAACCAAAGGTCCGAGCACAGCAACTTTACTGCTGCCTTCTCAAGTGAGGAACAGCTGCTCTCTGAACCTGAGCCAGGAATGCAGGTGCCAGCGTCCATCACTGACGCAATACAAATGCGTGCACACACATAAACACACACTAGCCTCTATCTACGGACTCAGTAATATGTGTGCGCGTGGGTTCTGATGACACAAGATATGGACCACTGGTACCGGTGGGGAAAGGTACACGTGTGGGTCATCTTACATTGAATGACTAATTAATAGATGTTATGTATGAAACTATTATCATATTGAGCACAGAACAAAGATATTTGTTTATCAAATAAATAATCATTACAAAAAAGCATCATTACTAAAAGCATGATGGTAGACGAGTTTTGTAATATATTTATATAGGACAGCCTGCTTAAAAAATGGCCATTGACAGTTCTGTAACCAGTAAAATGATTTGAGGGGGGTCATGTGGGTTAACGCTATTGCTTTGAGCTACTGCATTCTGTATAAGATGAATAGACATTAGCCTTAATGGGCAGAGTAGGGGTACAGAAGTCGGGGGCAGATGAAAAATAATGCGCTGAATGACTTTTTCTAAACTGTTGAATGATAAAAGGGGTACAATTCGGGTGATTGTTCCCTGTGCAAAGCATCCCTCTAAAACTCTCTTTACTTGGAGATCAAAGATGACTCCTTAATGTCGGGCCACTGGCCTTGTATCACTTGATAACCTGCCGGTTCATTTTGAATCACTTCTGTGGCACTTTGGGAGCCAAATCGCACTACGCCCTATTTGTCTTCATTAAGTCGTGAAACAGCAAGGCATTTTTTAAACAAGGCCAGGCTATTTGGGTTTCTGGGTTTTCATTAAATATATGAGCTAATCCAATATAAGAGTGCTGTCCATACTGTCTAGTTGGCATTAGGCTCAGGTGATAAATTAAGATGCTGTGGTCTGTGGTGTCACAGACTACAAGACCACATCCAGGAGAATTAAATTGGACAATGTATCAGCTGCCATTGGAATGTAATTTGCTTTTTACCTCTTTTTTTACTTCTAGTGCAAAACCAGGCAATTCAATGTATTCATGTTATGTATTTATGCTATTTATTTCATTATATTATAGAGTTTATTTTAAAATTTACTGTGTATTGAAACTCAGTTCTGTCTGAACACGCAGGGTGAGTTGTTTTTAGTGGTGAGCAGTTCATCTTAAGATGTCTTCGGTGCCTACAGAACTGAATGCTTGGATGCTCACTGGTGTTGGTGTTCAATGTGCAGAATCAAAGTGGCAAGCAGCTAGCTTAGCTGAACATGACAGGAATCTATTGATCCAATCACAGTCATGTGGTCCTTTTGATGAAGGTTTGCTGCGATCCATGACATTAGGGAGTAATCCTGAAAAGTGTTTTTTCCAGCACTTTTTTTTTAATCTTATCTGATGTTGAACACTTTGTATTCCAGTTATCGGAGACTTTGACACAAGTCTTGAGTTTCGTTAAGCCTCTGGGACAAGCTGACTAAGCCCCTACTAAACATGTTTTGGCATCGCCACTCCACTGTATAAAAAAAGGACATAGCAGAACAGTTATGTGTGTGTGTGTTGCCTACTGTATACAGCACAGGCTATGTCATGTCTTTCCTGTTTATGAGGAGAATTAACTAAAGCTAGGTCATCATGTGTATTATGTCATTCTTTGAGCAGTCAGACAGTTCAGTGACTCACCTGTCTGGATAGAGTGAACAGTAAATGACGCAAACATATCTTGGGGATTTTTTGTTGTTGTGAGGTCACATTTTAAGTCTACATGGAGTGACTGCTGGTGATTTCATTAAGTCCCTTCAGATATTGGGACTAGAAAGAGGTTGTTGTGGTTGTTGTTATTATTTATTATTATTATACATTGACTCAGATACAGGATCTTTGAAAATATTTGATCGGTATAACATCTCAGTATCTCTCATTTGTTTGATTCCTCATTACTGTTTCATATTCAGGTAGATACTAAATGTGCTAGTTAGGAGCTAAGCAGGTAGTCATCCCCTTTACAAGCTGACTTGTTTCCCTAACAAGTTCACAAATGAGTTTCCCCTAATAAAGGGCGTCATCCTTTTTCCCTCTTGGACGTGCTATTGTTATAAATAAAATAAAAAGTGCTTATCCACTCAATAATTTTTTCTCCTCTTCCCTTTCCTCCAGCTGACACCTGGCGGTAAGGCAGCTCAGGCCGGTATAGGGGTTGGTGACTGGGTGGTGTCCATCAGTGATGCCAATGCAGAGGAGATGACCCACGTGGAGGCACAGAACAAGATCAGAGCAGCGACAGACTCGCTCATGCTCACCCTCAGCAAGTACGTTACTTGTCGTTACAGTGTTGTGCAATAGTACTGCTCACCTTTAACTTAACCATAAGTTCTAACTAGGGCTGCATACAGTAGAGGTGGGTGATATGGCCAAAACCTTTTGTTCAGTGTATACATACATACATACATACATACATACATACAGGTTTGATCTGAGAAGTCCTGCATTAGACGGACATTTTGCTTCCATTAGTCATATACAGTATATGAACATTGACCTTCTTCAAAAGTTTACTTGTGTTTCACATATTTAATCACTAAAAGTCTAAAAAAAAAAAAGAAGCCATTTAATGTGCGACTAATGTGCCCTTGTTGTTGCCCATTTCCAGGCTAATTCACTGGGCTTTGTTCGGTTCTAACAATACAAACCATTCTAGAGAACAGCCAAGGGGGGTCTCGTATGAGGCCCTAGACTTTATAATGAAATCTGAGAAATTCCCACCAGGAGATTAAAACACTTTGGTGCGAAATTAAACCCAGAAAAATCAAATTTTCCCTGAATTGTTTTAATCACCATTGGAGAACTTTTCCCCGGGTAGTCCACATACCTGCACACACTCCTGCTAGAAATTCTTGACAGAAATATCTCTCTAAAGCATGAGCCAAAATGCTTCATCAAGAGCCTAATTATAACGAAACAGCCATCCACCCACAGAGACCGAATGGCTCTATAGCTGAGGCTTATAGAAAATGAAATGGCATTGAATTTTACATTAGGTGCAAAAGGTAAGATACTAGGGGTACGGTGTTATGGGGTAGGGGTATGTGGCTGTCAAGCTGCTTCTTTTGACATTGTCATGCTCAGATAAGCACAGCGGTTGTCAGCATAATTGTAAAACAGCTACTTTTACTTCAAGGGAGTCCACTGTGGGATTACCTGTCAACAGATAGCACAGCTGAGCTTTAATAAATCTAGGGAACAGTTTGTTGCGCGTCAGAGCTCCACAGGTCGTTTATTTCGGGTTTTCAGAGGAATGTCATTTCAAAAGCGCCGCTAGAACATAAACGGGTTTTCTTGGGTTCAAAGCTTTGGATATTTTCTGCATTTTCCACAACATTTACCAGGCTCTCCTCGCAGTCTCTCGGGCAGGGAGCACAGCGGTTACTGCGTTTCATGACTTCAAAAAACATTGATTGCTGACTTGGAATATATTTTTATTTTTTTCTTCCCTAGTGAAAAAGGACAGATGCTGTACCTCAATACCCCCCAAAAAAGAAGTAACGTGTTTAACAAAAGACAGAGGCCGTAGCAAACTTCTGTGACCCCAGGGAGCATGTTAGGGGAGGCAGAGTGAGAACAAATGGGTCAATTGGGGGGGGAGTATAAAGGGGGGAGGGGCTGCTGACTCAAACTCTGTGGTTCAGGGTCTGTAAGGAAAGTGACGTCATGCTCTCTGCAGAGGGACGGACATGGGTCAGTGGGTTGCTGTGTGTCAGCCAGATGTAGTCTCTCTATCGCGAGGCTCCAGTGCTAGAGTGGAATCAAACCGTCTGTCTTCAGTGTCCTGCCAGCCAGAGCACTGGGACGTTGATTAATGACATCACTGTCAAGATGTAGCCGTGTTCATTCACACATGCAGATGTCTGAGCGAAGACAATTTCTGCAGTTTTTGCTTATGTAGTCAAGATGTCTTGAAGAAAAAAATATAAAAAGCTCACTGCATCTGCATGTTGTTGAGGAACAAATGAATAGAACAACATATTAGTCAACAGAACCTCATTATGGCATTTGCCTTGTTTGTTCTACTTGAGCGCTTTAACATTTTGCTTTAATTCTTTCAGCACCGTTGTTTATGTATACTGTCATCCCAAGGCATACTTAGGGAATCTCTTGTCTTAAAAAAATGAAAGGTTCACAATTACATTTCTTTAAATCTTTTAGTGTGCATGATGAAATTCCCTTTGGGTTTTAGAAGTAAAATATGTTTAAGACTGAGATGACACAAATGGACACAAACCCTGCATTTAGTTTTGTTTGAGCTAAAGCCTCATTAAGGGATTACAATATGTTCTTTTATTGACACATGAACATCTCCAAAGTAAATTATATCAGATTTAATTAGTCCACTTTAGTGAATACAATACAATTTTGATGCTCTAATTAAATCCTCTACTATTAAGTGTAATTCAAGGGAGTGGCATAATTAATTTGACAGGTCTGTGTGAACCAGCCTGTTTGCTTAACATCAGACATAGTTGTCTGGATTCTCTCCCTTTTCATTTCTCATCTCCTTGCGGAGGCCATCTATTGTAAACGGCCCACATTCCTTTTGTCTGTTGCCCCATGACACACTAGTTGCTTCATACTCTACTCTATGTAACCCTCTCATGTTGGAAGACAAACTCCTAATGTGGTTCCCAGTGCTGTAGTCATTTATATTTTTTGTTATCTTGGCAGGCATCCTTTTTGTTTCTTGTGTCTTGCGATATGAAGACAGCCCCGTCACCATTATGAGAAAGTTTATTGTCTTATGTCTAGTTTCATTCCGTACCGACAATCCGTTTTTGTGAGATTTAGGGCTTTATCTACTCAGTTCTTTTCGAAAATTAAATAAATAAAAAAGTTTGTTTTTCTGTAAGTACAATGAAGGGAAGAGCTACCCCGACTATCATACACGATCTAAAGAGACGCAGAGGGCCCATATATCACTGCCAGTGACCTCTTAGTGGATCTGGTTATTAGCATGCCAATGATGCATGTGGCCTTGGCTGGAGTGTCCTGAGTGATTTTTAGTGAAACAACACAGATCTGCTACGTGGAGGCCAAGCACGTATCTGTTAGATCAGGGACTAGTGGGGGAAGTGGTTGTGTAATGGGGGAGTATATTATGTTTCAGCCCAGGTCAAATTCAGTCCGTAAACCAAACTAACAGACTCCCAGAGGTAGTGACGTCAACCTCACTTATTGTTTTTGTCCAGTTTGCCAAACATAATACAGTGCATAAAAACGCTGCTGTCTGAACGGCTTTTTATAAGGTGTCATTCATACACATGCAGTGAAACTCTGCCAGACTTCACCCCAGAAAGTAAATTCATGTTTATATCTAAAACAGTAGTCTAGTTGATGTACTATCTCCAATTAAGGGATGAGTTAAGAGTTACAATTAGGATTTGTCTAGTGGTCTAAGTGTTGGACTCCCAGCCGGAAGGTCGTGGGTTCAAGCCCCAGCGTTGGCCTACCTCTAAGCATCCTTGAGCAAATTGCCTAACCCCTACCCGCTCAATGTAATAGCACCATGTAATTGTAAGTCGCTTTGGATAAAAGCATCTGCTAAATGACCTAATTGTACATTAACTGCAAGTATTGTAGTACTGACAGTCACACAGGTCCCAAATAGTCAGAATCAGTGTCTCTGGCAGTGTTTAGTTATCTTATGGCTCTGGGACAGAAGCTGCTCTTACGTTTGTCCATGATATGATTGCCCTGAAGCGTCTACCAGAGGGCAGTAGGTCAAACGGATGATGTCCAGGGCGGGATGGGTCTTTCAGTCTGTTGGCTGCTCTATTGAGGCAGCGAGAGCTGAAAAAGTCCTCCAGAGAGGGCAATGAGCACCAGGTGATCTTCTGGGTGGTGTTGAGGACCCTCTGAAGGGCTCTGCTGTCCGCTGCTGAGCAGCTGGCATACCACGCAGAGATACAGTACGTCAGAACACTCGATGTAGCAGCGGTGGTAGGACACCAGCAGCTTCTCCTGCAGGTTGTTTTTCCTGAGCATCCTCAGGAAGTAGTGTCACTGCTGTGCCTTCTTGACTGCTACATCATAATAATGTATATAAAAATGTCCCAATGGGTCCTTACAAAGCAATCCTGCAGTTGCAAAGTATCTAACACGCACACGGGCTCACTTCCTGTTTCCCTATTGCTGCAGCCTCGTTGGATTTGTTGGATCCTCGTGATCCTGGTTAGGACACTGCATTATCAGTGCCTCCCCAAGCAATGGAAGCAGTGACATGGCACTTTTGTTTGTTGCAGGAAACAATGTCCATTGTTAACTCTGTGTGAGTGTGTTCATAACAATAACTGTAACCACAGGCCTGGGCCATTCTTCCCTCACCCCACGGTGGCTTTCTGTGGTGTTAACATTGGACAAGGTACCACAAATGTACCCTCGCCGTTTATGTCAACTGTCAGAGTGTGGGTGGCGGTGGGGAAGGGTGTGAGCCTACATGCGGTGTAGGAGGAAGAGAAGGAGTAGAGAGGAGAGCGTACCACTCCACACCCAGGTGTGGGACAGCTACATTGAAGCAGAAAGGCAATTACGGCTGCAAATCAAGCAGTGTGCTTTTCTTTTTTTTTTTAAATGTGTTTTCCCAGACAACAGCATCACTTAGTAATGTGATCCTTGGGATTGGAGTTAAGTAGTTGCCCATGCAATCAACTTCACTTGATGAATGAATCTGTTTTCCATTAACACTGCATTAATCAAGATTACCCCATTGGCACAAAATGGCCATATAGTATACTGTATGTGAAGGTATAGTGGAGTGATGGTGTGGTCACAGCAAAACAGCCAGTCAGGCTGTTATTGCCTGTTTCCCAGCTCGCTGCCTTTTCGGTTCCGGATCATCAATTAGCGGCTGTGCTCTGTCTTCCCTCCCTCTGTGTTCTCTATTTCTCTCTCTCTCTCTCTCTCTCTCCTTTTTTATGTATTTGGGAGTGAAAGCTTCCTTATCCCAGAATAGAGGAGGGAGGGTTTGGGGATGTGGTTGAGCGATTGTGGATGTTTTTTAGTGTATGTTTTGAGTTGCCACAGCCTCAGTTACGTCAGACACTAATACGAACATTTTGATTAATGCAGCTTTAAGCCTATGTAATACAGTGTCTATTGGTAATTATAAAAAAAACAAAATGATTATGGTGACTTTATGTTTGTAATAGTTTCCCAGAACAAGCTTAAGTTGTAATTGAAGACAAATTATACACCAGTGACACATATAATTTGGGTCAATTGAAACCAGATGTAACAAACTGCGGTTTTCCCTTTTATGTGAGAGAGATTCTAGTTAGAATAACAAGTACGTCTTGTTGCTGTTATCCAATGTGTGATTGTTCTTTGAAATAGTTGTGCTTGATATGAACATGCACAGTATTACAGTTTTGACTATGAAAATCTGAATGCGATACATGAACACAGCTATTTCACATGGAGGTATAGCTTATTTACAATAATACTTTTTCCTCAAAACAAAACATTCGGTGTGACTTTATATTCTAATTACTGTTTCCTGGTTTTCTTCCAGAGCTTACAATGTGGGCGGAGAGCAGCGGGTAAGGCTGTTATTTGTGTCTAACAATAATCTCACCCCCGCTGAAAGACTGGGATGTTTTGGCAATGTCAGCTTGGTTAGCCTTAAATGAACACGTCTCCAAGGTTTCCTGTTCAAAGACCCCCCCCAAAGGAGACAGCCCTCTTTTTTTCCCCTTGTGCTCTTTATCTGTCTATTGTGACAGATGGTGCAATTTGAAACCCCTTCTAAGATCTGCTTGCAGAGGGCCTCAATGAATTATGTCATCTAGTGTTTGAGCTCATACTGATTCATTCCCCTTTAGAGCTCCTACAAGGGACCAAGCAGCATTATCAACGCATCAGTCAGTCGCCAGGCAGATTGTTTGCTAGATGGAATGATGCGAATGTTGTTATTGGGGTATACCCGTCAATAGCTTGCACAATCCCTAGTTCAGAGGTAACTGTCATTAATTCAGTTTTACCATCAGAAATCATTCTAATTCTTAGGTGTTTAAACGTTTTGTCATTTCCTATAGAAGCACATTAGTTTGGACATTCCTTGGTTGACTGTCAGAACAAATATGAATCAGACAATGGGGAGTGTCGCACACTTCTTATACACTCCACTGTGTATAAAATGATTAGACCACACTGGGAGGTGTCTCAACATTGAGCCTGGGATTGTGCAACTTCAGAAAGAATATTTACTGTGTGTGTACTGTTCACTGTCTAATTGCATGGTGTGTGCCGTGCTGCTCTTGTCTTCTCTCACATTTTTTGTAGGATTCGCTTGCCCCAGCCTCGGTTCAGCCAAAGTACTCCTTTGCCCCCAGCACGGCCATTAACAAGATGGCGAGGCCATTTGCAGCAGGTGGGGGTAGTGCCAACTCAGGTCCTGTTATTAAGCCTGTGGCATACTCCCCTAAACTAAACACCCCACGTACACAGAGCCCTGCCAGTATGCAGCCGACACTCAATGGGTAGGTACCAGGTAGATAAACAAATAAAAAGACCATTCCCTTGGAAATTACAAAATCTTGTGAAATTAGCTTCTGATCCAAAAGATGAAACTTGTACAGCAAGGCTATACTATATATAATGGAGAGAACTACTGAGGTGGTATTAATTAGTCCTGTCCATTAGCCAACAATTTGAAACTGAAGAGAGCAAGCATGGCTGAGCACACCGGAGATAAAAGCAGTCTTAATGTGCTGTAATGGAGTCTAATTCAATGTAAGATGAGCAATGTGTCCTCTATCTATAATGGTATGAACAAATGGCAAAAGAGATACGGTATGTGAACTCTTCATTTTTACAGCATTTGACATTGCTGTCAAAAAATGTCAACCATCTTGTTTGCCTCCGGCTGCAATTTAATTATGCTATTTTAATATTTGAAATGTGTCAAATCCTTGGGATATATAAACCAACATGCATGAATCCTGTGAGTTTCCCCACAGGATTTGTGGTGTGCGGACCTTGGCCCCTCTAGGGGGGGTCCAGGTATAAGAGTTTTTTAACATTTTAAAGTCAAATGCATTACACTTTGAGAGAATAATTATTCTAATTAATTAGAATAATTAATAAGAATTTTGTGCTCTAGTAAACAATTAGATTGCCAGGAAAAAAGTGTCACCCAAATTTGGTGCAGATTGTGTAGGCTACAACACACTGTCTACCATCATAAATTAGTAAAAACAAACAGGAGTAATCTCACTTTACTGTATCATCGGCTGTCTACTGAAAAGCAAACGTTTGTTAATTCTAGTTTACTTCCATAGTTTAGCCTAGCAACAAGCTATTTAGGCTAATCATTGCTACGCGACAGAATTTGACACATTTTGTTTTTAGAGACATTAGTTGTACAGGGTCAAATCCAAAACAAAGAGGTTGAGAATATTGCTGCTATAAATGATCGTTTATTCCATTTAATACAGAATTGTTTGATTACTTGTGTTCAACACGGGAGTTTGTGAGCATGTGACCTCATATCTGCTCTCTCATTGGCTACAGAAGTAAACCCGAAACGGGGATTAGCCGGGATTCGCAACCAACATCCCGGGAATTTTCGGCTGTCCCCTCGCCTACTCCGCTGTTTCCTATAGGAAATGCATTGAATCTCACCACTCTCTCCACGCTCTCCACGCCCAACTACCTGCTGAACGCAGCGATAGTGTGTGAGCATGCGAGTTTGCAGCAGCGGAGGAGAGGCTGACTGACTGGGAGTGTGAGAGATGCTTGGCTGAAGCAACGGCGCAAAACGCAACATAAGAGAAGTGAGAAGAGTAGTGTAGAGAAGTGTAAAAATATGTTGTGTTCATTATAAAACTATGGCGGCCACCATAGTTTAGGTAGTTAATGGGAAACACTGCATGAATTGTGTTAGCAGGAGCGTGTAGGTTTGCCTTAGCTAAGCCTATCTCTTTTTCTAGTTGACTGCTCTTTTCATATGTTCAAACTAAACTAAACTGGAATGAAACAAACACTTTTTAGGCTAACCGAGAAGAATTTGACATGAAATGGTGCTCTTGAAGTGGACGGTCTGGGGAAATGGCCTGCTGCTGTCACGGGGGTGGCGGTAGCCTGATTTTTGCTTTGGCTAGATGTTGTCTGTTGCTGTATTTAGCCTCCCTCAAGACTCTTATAAAATCTGCTGAGTTCTCAAAGTGCATTTACTGTGGTGGTGCTGGATTACTTTGTAGCCTTCCTTGAGAGGCCTCAAACATGAAGTCATGAAAATGTTCTCCTTTCGGTGGGAGTGGGCTCAATCCTCTCCCAGCTCTGAAAACTACGCACTCAAGTTAGGTCCACTAACTAGTGAGCCAGGTTTTCAAAGCACAACGTCTGGAATAAGATGCGGTGAATAATATAGTTTGCAGAATGTGTACACTGTATCTGAGCTTGTTTTACTGAAAGAGGTTTGTTGTAGAGGTTTGTACAGAGCTTCCACTGACATCGTGATGCTTCACTGTGGTGACATTTACCATTATTGACTATGTAGAAGAACACAGATAGTGCCAATATTAGAAGATTTCAATGGCAAATGCCACAGTTATTGACATAACCTTGATAAGCAGCATTTGTCGTACACGAATGAGAGTAGCGGAATGACGGGGGTTTTGTGCTATACCAGCCGAGTCACTTGAGGTCACATTTACTATCTAAAATGAACAGAATGCCTTTGACATGCTCACAATGGCGTCTTTCTCTCTCCGAGCCTGGCAACAATAACAGCCTGTCTCCTTTGTCACCTTCCGCATGTTTTGTGCATCCGACAGAAAATGCTTTTCTCCCCATTGTGCATGACTGCCGTCATATTTTGACACTTTCTATTGCTCTCGTATTCTAATACTGAACCCTGACCTCTTTTTTTCCATCACTCTCTCGCTTTATTCTTTCAACTCTGCAGATGGAAACTCTTGACAAGTCAGTAAAGCTCCTTGTTTCCTTCACCTGACTGAAAAATAATGAATACTTGTGCCTGTCAAATTATTATTCACCCTTCATATAACTCCCATTCTCTAGCAGAATCTGTGCAGTTCTTTTCTAATTATAGGTCAACCTCGATTAGCTTCTTATTGTTCTGGAAAAGTTTTTAAAAAGTTACTTTTAGAGCCCGCAGGCAAAACACAACTATTTTAGAATTCTTCATCAAAACTTGGTTTTCCCAACTAACTTCCCCTTTTAACATTCATTAATTAATTCTGTGTTCGGTCAGTTCTCTGATAACTGCCTGTACAATCTGTCTGGTCTGGTCTGTTCTACAGGGGGGAAGAGCAATACTATGTGGACATGTATCCTGAGTCCAAGTAAGGTTCAGACGCATGCAGGGCAGGCTAACCTGTTATTATGTTTGTCTTTGTTTGATACTGTACGCCAGAGTGGTCGTGGTCCTTGAATACTTTAGGATAGGAAGGATAGGATTAAAATGCAGGTGATGAACAAGGCAAGGCGACGTTAACCATTCAGTTTTCCCCCTGTTTTGATAAATGCATGCACTATTTGTTGTACTCGCCTTTACGGTGCATTAAAAATGAGGTGCTGTCTTTGTAAATATATACGTCTCGTATCACAATCAACATAGTGAAGTTGATCTTCTCTAATGAATTAATGGCCGCTTATGTGTCAGTGTGTGCATGTGTGTTTGTCTACAGCAAGCCCCGGATACATTGTATAATGAGCACCCATTAGTCTGCATACGATGTGACTGCATGATTACACAATCTGCATAATGGCCCCATGATCTGTTCAGATTGCCCTCCGTGTTCGAGGTCACCTGATTAGCTGGCCTGTAGTGAACGGGTACTCCCCAGGTGAAAGTGTTCACAGGGCTCCTCGCCTGCTCGGGGTGTGTGTGTGTGTGTGTGTGTGTGTGTGTGTGTGCAGGCATGGCCTGAGGGCAGACAACGCGCCCTGTTTCATCCCTAATGATCGCAGCAAGAAGAGGCTGATTGAAGACACTCAGGACTGGCAGCCCCGCACTGGTACCACCCAGTCACGGTCCTTCCGCATCCTGGCCCAGCTCACGGGCACCGACTTCAGTAAGTCAGGGTGCAGAGGCCTGGCATGAGGAAGGGGCTGGGCGGGGGCTGGGCGTTGAGTTTCCTGATCATAAACCTCCATAAGGGAGACAGGACATGGGGATGATTGATGGAGAGGGTGTACAGTATATAGCTGTCTAGAGGGTGATGAAACTTTTCCATCTGCTGCTGTCTGAGAGGGCATGCTTTTTATTATAATTACTATTCCAGTAACAGTATATTTGGCATGATGGTTAAGCTGCCACAGACTGTGCACAAATGTCACATTTGTGTAGGTTTAGGGTCGTTGTGATGGCCAGGTAATAGCTGATGTGACTGTTGATGTTAGTGGGCCAGGTCCTTCTGTGAGTCGGTGAGGTTTTACTGACGTGCGTCTGTCCTGGATCTCTCAGTGCAGGACCCAGATGATGAAAACATGAAGAGGTCCAGGTAAACTCTACGTTTGTGTTTGTGTGAATAGAAGAGCTACTGGTTTAAGCAGACATGCGCTCTAATATGTGCTTTTATCACAATATGTGTATTCTTTTTTTGGTGTTCATGCAGTGTTTGGACACTCTAGTTCATTAGTTTAGATCAATGTATGAACTCGACTATTGCATCCCCGTGTGTTGTTTAGCTGTTTAGCTTTTTACACTAGCATGTGTGTGGTGAGCTGTATGTCATCATTAACTCTATAGCATCATTGATGGTCTATACATCATGTTGATTGCTTTGAACATCTGTGGTTTAATGAAATTTATATCAGACTCTTTAAATTTTCTTCACCTTATTTTAAAATGCAACAGTGGGCTTTAGTGTGGGATTTTTTTGTTGTTTTAAAGGCCCCATATCATTCCATTTTGTCATTTTGGATAGACTTTTCACCCTTTGAGACAAACATTACGTTTCAGTTGGTGTTTGCATTGTTATTTTTAACATGGCCTAACTTGATTGATATCTGGAAATATTACCCCCACTTATTTAAGTGGGCGTCCGAACACAATTTGCTTTACTGCCGCATTTAAATATAAGGTGACTATCAAGCCTTTCCATCAGTGCTGTTTGAACTGATGGAAAGGCTTGCAGTGACTTTTTTCCTCTTAACATTTCTTTGAAATTTTTGCTCAACTTAACCTATCCTGTCTATTCCCTACCTGTCTTTCTCTTGTTTCTTATCTCCCCGTACGGTTAGGGAAAAGTTCCTCACTGAGATTCAGAGTCCCCGCTATGCCCGTCTGAGAGACTGGCACCACGAGAGGTCTGCCCGGGCTCTCAATATCAAATCCTGAACATCTCCTAGACTGCCCGAGATGCAGAGCCCAGCCAGAGCCTGCTAGCAAACACACCATGACGACTACGACAATAGCCAACTAGCTACTTCACCCTTCAGTAATAGAGGAGGGGAAAAGGTTATGAAAAAGAGGTTTGGGAAGAGAAAAAATAGAAAAGAAACCAAAAAAAAGGAGGAACTAAATAACAAAGCCTAAAATGGAACCTTGCATTGCTGAGCCTAAGCGTCAGAATTTCTGAATTATGACTTGTGTGTTGTTAATACTTTGTGGAACGCCTCGTGACTGTAGCACTGTTTCCCATTTCACACTGTGCTACTCAGAGAAATTTTAACAGGCCAGGTTGAAGCATGGGTGGGAGGGAGGGGAGGGGGGTTCTCAGCAATGGGAAGCACAGTTCTGATCTTTATTCCACTTTGATTGTGTAGCTCAGATGCTCCTTTGATCTGCCAGCACTCCCTCTCTCTGACTACTGCTCCATGTCACTCTGCTCTGTTTCCGTGTTTTAAGTGCTTCATCTTTCACTGTTTCTGAGCCCCTCACCTTGTAGGCTTTTACAGCGATTAAGAAAAAAATGGAAGATAAATCTGTACTTGTCTTTTCTGCTGCCATCAAAAATATAAAACATCTGGGGACAAAACAACTCCCTTTTGTTTCTGTTCTTTCCACTGTGTCTTTTATCTTCTGCACTACTCAAGTACTTGTAATGAGTCTCTCCTAAAACATTTGGTATTGACCTTAGACTGTTCGACTAGAGTCTTTGGGTTTCCAGAAAGGGCTTGTAAGATAATCGGTGTGAACTAGGAGGAGGGGATCATGGGAAAGCTTTTCTTCAGTTTGGAGTAGTATGGGTGGTCGACTCCCAGCAAAAATGTTATGGGTTCGAGTCCCGGTATGGGCCTTCCTGTAAACATCCTTGAGTAAGATGCCTAACCCCTATCTGCTTCTGAATACTTACTCACTGTAAGTCGCTTTGGATAAAAGCGTGTACTAAATGACCTAATTGTAAGGTCAGGAATTGAGAAAATTAAATTGAGACATTTAAAACTGCTGGAGTGCAGTGTTTATTCAGTGACTAACAAGAATTAGGTTTCAGTTTGGTGTAACTTTTGTTCCTGCTTAATGGGTTAAGTTTCATAAATGATGGCCAGCTTAAGCAGTATACAGGAAGTTTGTGAAGACAATTGGAAATCATTTAGAAACTACACATCTCAAGGTAAACAAAAATACAAATACAATGGCATCCTAATAGCTTTCTTGGCCTACCTAAATGCTGTTGTTGAAGACTGAAAACACAATATGTAGTTTTTAGGAAGACCTTGACAAATTGCTTCTAGAGACCACCTAGGCAGGTGTTCAGCCCCTCTTGTTTCTGGCTTTACTACCTCAGGCTTACAAATAATGTGTTATTAGACTGTCTGCCTGGGTAAATGGGGCTGTAACTGGTAGGCAGACATTTTCCCAATAAAGGGAAATTAAATCTCAAACATAGTTGTCAAGCCAGGCTGTAGCAGGTTTATTCATTATACATACATACATACATACAACAATAATCAGTTATTGCTTTTAATATCCAAATGAGAAATGACGTTATCGCTGTATATTAGTGTTTGTTGTTTGATTAGATGGGGTAAATGTGATATCCCCCCAAGATAGCACTCTGGGGCGCAAAAAATGGTGTAACCTCAAATCCTTTTGACTGGAAGTTGTTTGAAGATCGTCTCGGCTGAGTTTAGGAATTGCTTCGCTGTCGAACGCACTGCCACAGAAATGTCTCGGAAGAGCAACAACTCATTCAATTAAAAGGGCTTCACATGCCGTCTTGAACAGTGGAAAAACCTTCACTAGCTTACAAACCTGACCGTGTAGCGTGTCTAATGACTTCCCCTCCCTCTGAGGTAAGGCATTGCCGTCTGTTAAGTTGTCAGGGTTTCGCTTAGTTTTAGCAGCAGCATTGGTTATCAGAATAAAAATAGACCAAACACAATTATCAACGCACCAATGTGGCAGTTTTCCACTGAACAAAACAAGTTTTTTCCAGAAAATGCAAAAAGTCCATATATATAGCTAAATTATAGATCAAATTAACATTATGGAATATTGAATATGAATATTGTTACCAGATCTCATTTCAATGGTTTGCCTCATTTCACAAGTTTCAGCATTTCTGTCTCAAAGGTTACACCATCTGTGCTAGCATGACCACTAGTAGGCCATCTGCGCTTGACCTGAGCCTTCATAGTGATGATCCTCCGTGTCTCCACAGTTTGACTCCCGCTCCTACCGAGGCCCAAGCAGCAGATAAGCCTGATGGTAAGTTTCTGCACCAGCTGCTATTATGGGGAAAAACATTCCTCAACAGCACCAATGTGATGTTGCTACAGGCTTGTTGGAAATCTGATATTATGGTATTACCAAGTATTAAGTAATACACGGTTGAATATGGGTTGTAAAATGTAGTCAGTTTATGTTATATAAACGTTTAGAATTTGAGTAACAAATTAATGTATACAGTATAAGTGCTTTTATATTTTGTTAAATATCACAACTTCACAAAAACTAACAAAATCTATGCAGGCCACCTTGTACACCTGTTTTTCACTGGTCAATTTACCATCAGTGGTCTGATTCTGGTTGTTGGATACCGTTTCTGTCCCAGCATCCAAGACCCCAGTGACAGCCCCTACTTCAGGCCCTTCCTCTCGACCGCCGTGGGTCACAGATGCTAACTTTGCAGACCGGTATCGCCCAGACAAAACCACTACAGTTCTCACCCAACACCGGCAACCAGCCCAGCCAACCCCCATACAGAACCGCAGTTCTATCGTGCAGGCAGCTCAGCAGCCACCCGAAGACAGTGGAAAGACCCCTTTATGTGGCGCATGCAACAAAATCATCAGGTGAGACTGCACTGTTCCCTATATAGTGTCGCCAACTCCTAGCATGAATGAAGTCCAGTGATGTGTAGTCTGGGGTGCTCAGATCAGCAGGATCTCGCATGTGTAGAACTTTTACATATTCTTACAAATAGGTATGGAAAAGCACGAGAAAAACTAACCCTAACCCTAAAATCTCTGTACTTTTGGGGGCGTGGTTATGGCGCTCCCTGTCAATCAAAATTGTTCCTTAATTGCTACTGGTTTAGTTCTCCTGTCCCGCTAGAACGTTTAAAGCCTAGCAAGCTATGGACGTGCCAAATGTATTGTCGCAGATAGAACTGTTTTCCACCTTGTGATTTGAAGAAAAGAAGAAAATACTTACAAAAGGTAGACCAACAACAACAAAAGGTAGAATTACAACAGCAATCAGATGGAGCAGAGAACACTGTCAACATTGGCCCTGGCCTCTATTGAAAATAAAATAATTCACAAACTCACATTCTACAGAAGAGTAATCGATATATTCATTAAAGGATAGGCGAATGGATTATTCGTCTTCAAATTAAAAAAAAAAGTAGGTTTACAATTTTTTTCTTTTGTTGCTATTTGCTGCTAAAGTCCTCTACCGGTAGCCTATTTCCTAGGGCAAGTCTGTAGAGTCTCAATTCAATTTATATTGCTAGCTAGAGATTGTGAATATATGTACTACAAACGTTTCTGAAAAGAACTCTGCTCTCCACTCTCTGCGTCACAGCCGTGGTGATTTAATATCACACAGAAACAACAAACACACAAATTAACGTCTATGTATCTTATTATTATGATGATGATTATTATTATGGTTATTATTGTTGTAGAGATCACATCAACATATGTGTCTAAACAGCTGACCGTCAAATTATCTTTACATCAGGATCTATGGTCCTGTCAGGCGCTCTGCCAGCACACAATCAATTTGAATATTGATACTTTTACTGGTCACGCATTTGCTTACTTTGTGAGTCATGCAGACAAAACAAGTGACATATGTTGTGCAGACCGTACAGAATGGTGCTATGGACGTTTTTTTGTTTGTTGTCGTTGCCTCCCCTGACTTGGACCTAACCGCACGTCACTGATTAACTCATATCTTGCACTCCCCTCCCTTTTCTTTTTACACACCCACACCTTTTATTGGTAAAAGGCAAAGCAGAGAAATAAAATGTAATTTCTGTTGTGACACAATAAATGGTAAATTATAAGATTATTCACAGAGCAGCACAGCGTTTATTGGTTGATAACACAACAAAGAGTGTCTACTGGGAGAAGTGGCTGTTTACTTTCAGTTATTCACGTGTGCCTTTGTTGGACCTGGTATTTCCATTACAGCTGGCCTTGTTTTCCTTGGCTGAAATAAAAAGCTGTGTTGCAGATACAGTCACTACTGTCACACTTCTTCACTCTCTGTTTCTTTGTGTGTGTTTAAGGGGCCGGTACCTGGTTGCGCTGGGACGTTCTTGGCACCCGGAGGAGTTTACTTGTTCTCAGTGTAAAGCTGTCCTGGAGGAAGGGGGCTTCTTTGAGGAGAGAGGATCCGTGTTTTGTACAAAGTGTCACGATAAACGCTACGCCCCAGACTGTGCCAAATGCAAAAAGATGATCACCGGGGTATGGCTGGCTCTAAAACAGTGCTTTTGGAAGCAGGAGTGGGGAGAGCTACATGCTTTTGATTTTTGATTGAAGTAAATAATGTGACTACCGGTACATGTAATTGTGCAAGAAGCCACACACAAACTGCTGCACTAATGCTCACATGGTAACAATTGGTAATTTATAAGAAAAACTGTACATTAGATTTTATTACTAAATATGCTATTTTGAAAGATGACATTCCTTGATTGTTTACTGTCTATAAATAATGTGAACACAGCATGTGGAAAAAGGTCTTTCTTTGAGTTCACTAGTTCCCCAGTGGCAGTAGCTACTCCTGCGCCCCTTTAGCACGTGCTTTACAGCCTTTTCTTTTGCAGGAAATCATGCACGCCCTGAAGATGACCTACCATGTTCAGTGTTTCAAGTGTGCAGCCTGCAAGACCCCCATTAGGAACCAAGCTTTCTACATGGAGGAGGGCGAGCCCTATTGTGAGAGAGGTAACCAAACGGCCGTGACACAATGAATACAAACGCCTACAGCTGCACTCCAGAGCCTTTTATAACGGCTGTTAAAAATACAGTAATCTCAAAGTAATAAACCATATGTTGGCCACTGACCCCTTTTAACAAACTGACGGTTGCAGCAAGAACATTGGTAGTTGTTCTGTTTAGGTCAGTGGTACAGGTTAGCTTAGAGTACTGTCAGATATACTAGCACACACTGATTAAAGTAAAGGTAGGTAACCTGCAATAAGCTTATTTGCCGATACGTTGATTTCCTTTTAAATATTTATATATCATGGGTTTTATAAACTTCTCTTTGTTGCCTTCCTGGGGTGGCTAATGTATCTCAATAACAAATAACTATGTAAAACCATCCAAGACTGGCTGTACACTTTAGTAGAGTGGAAGGCAAGCTACAAGACATAAACAGGGGTGTAAAACCAGATAAAGGCACTCAGATAATGATTCAAGGGCCTTGTTAGTGCAGGGTTGAGATAAAGTTGTGTGTCTGTTGAATAAATAACGTAACACTGCAAGCCTCCACCACCCTTCTTATTTTAGATCCTCTAATACAGTAAAACTTGCAAAGAGAGCTCATAGCTTTTTGTTTTGTTTGATTTAACAGTACTTGTACAAAAATCTATTTTGCCATTATTGCTGCTATTTAGTTGAGGCTACTGTCCTACAGTCAGCCAAGACATGTGATGTTTTTTTGTACTGTAATCTGTTTAGCTGTATCTTTATTCTTTATACAGTTCTCTATTGGTTTTTATGAAGGGTGCTTGCCGTTCAATTGTACTGTAAATTATTTAAGGGGTCGGCATGCCTCTCCCTCACCGCGGCCTCAGAAGTGGATTGCTGTTTTATCGGAGGCAGAGCCACAACCTAAGCACTCGTACTCCAAGTAACGCCGTTGCCGTTGATAAACATTATGCCTGCTCAGCACTTTTAAGGGATTACGTGTCTCTCGCCCTATAGCCTGACACTTTTCCCACCGTAGTTGCTGTAATGAAAAAACGGGTACAATCCCGTTAAGTATCTGGAGCCATTCCCCCTTATCCTAATCCCCTCCTTACACTCGGGGCACACGCTAATGTAATTCCCCCTTTCTCTCTTCGCCGTCTATGATTCTCTTGCGCCGACAAAACCGTTGCAGTGCAAGCTGTTTTGCTAAAGCTTACGGTTCGCCCTCGTGATTTGCTAGTCGCTCCCCTCAGCCTTCCTGCGCCCTTTGTTTTCAAAGCAGGTGTTCCCTCCTCTCCACTCACCTCCTCTCACCTTTCTCTCTCTCTCTCCAGACTATGAGAAGATGTTTGGCACCAAGTGCCATGGCTGTGACTTCAAGATTGATGCCGGGGACCGCTTCCTGGAGGCCTTGGGCTACAGCTGGCATGACACGTGCTTCGTCTGTGCCGTAAGTTATTTTGATTGATATGATTTCCCCCCCTTCCGCCGTGGGCCCGTCTCTGCCCTGCTACCAGCCTCCGGTCCTGGTCCCAGCCACCCCCAGCCCTTCTGGCTGTCCCAGCACAATGCCATCAAAACTGCTTCTGCCTTTGAACCAGGGATATTTCTTTCACCTGCCCTAAATCTTGTGTGTGTGCGCACTCTCACTCTAGCTCTTTCTCTCCCCTTTCCTGTCTTCATTCTGAAGGATATTGAAAGTACTGGTTAAATAAATAACGTGTGCCACCTGCTGTGTAAAAAATCGACAATTTGAAAGTCTGATATGCTCTCTCTCTCTCTCTCTTCCTCTACCCCCTTTCCCCATATCTTTTTCTCTGCCCCTGCTTTTTATGTGTAAAGCTCTGCCAAATCAACCTGGAGGGGAAGACGTTCTACTCCAAGAAAGATAAGCCCCTGTGCAAAGGCCATGCCTTTGCTCCGGTGTGAGAAAGAGGACTAACACAAAAAGATCCTTTCTTTAGAGGAAGAGGGAAACCTCCACTCACCAAACTCTTTACCCTCCTCTCCCCCTCTGCACACATGGCACTACAACTTCTCCCCTTTGCCCACCACACGTATTTTCCCCCTCGCGCAAATCCAAGACTTTTATCTCCCAGGCACCTCGGCTCTGTTTGAGACTTGAAGCCTTTCTCTGAAGCGAGTTGCTGCCAGTCCCCAATGTTTGACAATCCATGTTAGTGACTCCCACACAGTGCAGGTTTTGAAATGGAGCTGGTGAGAGTGTTTACATGCTGGTATTATACTATTATTAAAAAATATGTCAACATTCCAAATTGGGAAAATGTCAATATTCCCAACAATGGTGGAGTAGTTTACGTGGACATGCATGTTCCGCTGTTACTGAGAACGGGAATATTGATGGTTGAAATTGACATTCAGAACAACGTTGCATGTGAACGTGGTCATTGTAAGTTATCACTATGTGTAAGTTATTTACCTCTGGCTTGTTGAGTCTTTTCGAGTCATTTCAAGGTGGCTACTGTACTGACATTTAACGTGTCATCTAGAGGCTTGTGCTCTTGTTTGGTAATTAAAATAGTGTTATTTCTCTGCTTGTAGTAATTATTCTGAATTGTTTTTGTTTCTTGTCTAATTGTCTACAGTACAGTACAGTCTTATTCAGAAACCCTGACCACGCATTGGCTCTTACTGCAGTACGCATTAGGATAATAGAAATACAAGTTTAATAAATATCCTGCTGTAACTTGCTACAGTAGCATTAATAAATCCCCTTTAAACATCGCTATGGCATACACTTATTATTATGTTATGTAATATTCAATGATTAATATATTTCCAATTAGTGGCTACAGGATTGAGAGATGTTAACATTGCCAATTAATATTTTCATCCTAATATAGGCACAAAAATGTGAATGGTATTCCTGTAACATACGTTTGTCCTGTCTGAAGCCATATTTATATTTCAAAATGGGCCTGTATATTGTTTTTTTTTATATACATAAATGATTGATGCCTTGTGTTGTCGGACACCATGGAGATAAAATATGCTTTATAAATGTCTTTTTCAGAATATTGTGATGTGCTCCTCTGACATTTTACTAAAAAGAATTGAGAAATTTAACAGTCGCTAATACTAGCCATTTAATCCATGTATAGTTTTTTTGCATTGCAACAGTATTACATTGTTCTCATTCATGATAAACTGAACATTGTACTACACAAAGGCCGTTTGTCCTGAATAAAATGTTCAATGTCATTGATCGCTTGTGTCAATAATATAGACATTAAGGGAAATCAAGCCATCATTTATCTCTGAAGAGCTCCTTTAACATTTATCAATACAATGTCATATTTCAATTTAAAAAAATCCACTCCTTCATTTAACAATATATAATTTATTTACAACAATTTCAGGTTGAATTACTATACATACCTTTCTGAAATTTTATAGATAGATATATATATACATAAGGCCAAGTAAATACTTGAAAGCACTTAGAAACGAATTTCCAAAATTCTACCCACAAATCCATATCATTGTCCAAAAAGTACAGAAAATCTCCTTTAGCAGAAGGTTTTCCATTGCCACAAAAGTTTTGACAACAATTTACACTGACAATAAAGGGACGGAAAAAAAAGTTTAAAAACAAAATAATTGTACAATTGCATAAGCGCTGTGGCATGTTATAAATACAGCATTTTTGACTTGCAGAAAGGCAAGAAACATTTAATGAAGGAACCAATAGAAAACTAATCACAGGTACAGAGTTCTATTACTTTTAGCTTTAAAAGAAAGTTAGATTCAGTGACGTATGTATGTGCACACACATACCTGGGCTCACACAAAAACACATCCTAATCAATGACACTAAAAAAATGTACAGTAGTAAAATGTATTCTTTTCACAGAACTGTTTGGCTAAGAGGTGTAGTGTCGGGAATTGTATTGATAATAAATACTTGCAGAATGTTACAATTTTGTTATACAAATAAGGGGATGAATATCCTAATGGCTGGTACATAACAAATACGTTACTGAAATGTGCTTGGACAACACATCCGAGACAACAATGGCTGATGAAATTTCAAAAAGCAGTCTGACTGTACAACTGTCATAGCTCTTCTAAACGTGCTGCGTTAATTTCTGTCGTCCGTCTAATTAATTTCCACATACTTCCAGTGTAGCGCTACACTAGGCATTTGTGACAATGTTCACCTTGTATTTAAATGCTAACAGTATATAGAAACAGACATATGCAGAGTAAGGACAACATGTATAGAAACCTTCTGTAAAAGTCTCAAACCCTTTAACACTGCAAAAAACCCTTCACTGCTAGATCGCCAAAGAACAGTATATAGGCAAACACGTCACGGTTTAGACTTGACAAATGTCGCGCCAGATAAGTGTCTCTTTTTTGGCTTTATATTAAAATATAATTTACATTTCTTTACAAAGTGATAAAATAAAATTTGACACATATTACTGCTTGAGCAAATTACATTAAATTGCCAGTGAGACAACAGCAATGAGGTAAAGTAATGACTTCGACTTAATCTGCAAAAAAAAGAAAAGATTCATTCTATACTACTTGAAAACATATTGCGAAATGGATACAGTATAAAGATGTTGTGGCCTCAAATGGTATTCATAAAACTTTGGTTACCAATTTTGCTGATAAACAATGTGTAAAGTGACAGCACGATGCTGGTATAGAAAAAGTATTTACATATTACATATAATCATGATTTCTACATGGAAAAATGCAGGGTTGGTTTGAACCTAGAGGGACCGTATTATCTGAAAATGACTTTCAAGTCCAAGTGCTTGTTAAAACAAGGAATTGTGGATAGAATGTAATTTTTCTGGCATGTCTATAACAAATCCTATCAGTCGTAGACATAGTTGTGTAAATGATGGATGAAAAAGGAGTGATTCTAGTGTTCAATGCTGTGTTGTCATGTGGTAAGTCGGGTTACCTCTTGGTCATTTTGTAAGAACAAAGAAAGATAGCGAGGAACGAAAGCAAGAAAAAAGGAAATAAATGCGATTTTTTTTTAACATAAGAAACAGCGAACAACAAATGTACATTCCAGATATCTGACAATCATAAGACACGATACAGCTGCTCTGTCAGAGTTTGAACCACATTGCTAGCATGGGTGAGGCTAGAGCTTTAATGAAGGGGTCTCCCGTTGCAACTTCTAACAGACGTGTTTACATGCAACCCTGAGGCAGTGGGAGAGAGAACTATGGCTAGTTTGGGGATACGTACCGGCGGCAGTACGGTGGATTTATAGACACACCGTGTTGCTAGGATGCAAACTTGACAACTCTATTAATAAATCATGACTGAGTAAATTAATGCAAAGCAGCAAAATTTCGAGAGCAAATAGTTGCAGTTTATGCTTTGTTGCATGAATCTGCCGGATCATTTCTGCTGGGTTGGCAAAAAACATTAACAAAGACTTTCTAAGCATTTTTTTGCAGGCGAAGGCAGGGTATTATGAATAAGCCACTCTAACCTTCTCTGAGAGGCAGGTTTATCACAGGCATAAAAAAGTGTGACCCACAGTATAGCACACAGAAAATAAGGGAACCGACCCACCAACAATGCTTTATGAATTATGAAAACATAGCTACATAAATATTCCTTGAATGTGATTCATTTGCTGGAGATAATTTGTTCTTGTCAGATCTGTGGGCGCTGTGCTGCATTATTCATATTTCCCTTTTAGCTATGTTTCATGTTACACATCTTTTCTCTCACACCAGAACTATAATGTAATCAGGGCCACATGTCATTAAGAGATGAAGTCTGAAGATCACCTATGACCAAATGGCTCTTTTATAAACTGTGGAAATTCTAACAGAAAACAGCACTAGGAAATATAAGAGCAGAACAAAATAGATCAAAGTCACAGGCTTTATACAGAAATGGCATCTGAAATATGACGATATTATTCACCCTTCCCTCAGAAGTTCAACAAACCCAAACCCCACATATTGATTTAGAACCAATAAAGCAGAAGAGCGTCTCACAGAATCAAGATGTAACATTCACAGTAGTGATACCGGCTTGACTAAAAAACACACAAACAAGATATTCTGACATAATTGTTTCGTGACCGACAAGTCCATGATGTGCTACAGCTTTCCCTGTGTGTAGAAACAGATTGGGGCACATCTGTGTCTGTACAACGCAACAGGGGTTTGGGAATGAACAGGAACAGAAGTTTACAGACCCTGATGACCAAGCAAAAAGATGTTCATGTCTAAGTCAATGTTATCCGATGAAGCAGCCAATTGCATACGTAACTCACTCGCTAGCTAAAATGGCAAGAGCAGAGCTATGCTTTTAACATTTATAGACAGAAATAGAAGCCTAGGACATTATCTTTTGTCACATCCCTTTCAATTGCTTGAATTTTTGATTCATCACCCATAGATAATAGTATTATTTTTGCATATTGCTTCTATTGCTTCTTTTAATATTCATCCATACGATGTGAGAATTCAATATGAAGTCAATCTTAACTTAACTGTTAAGTAAAATTGTTTAATCTCTCATTGCATCAACAAAAAAATCTTTCAGTTGTTTTTTGGTTGAATGTAAAGGGCTATTTTCGACTCGGCTTTTATGAATACCTTTTTCCACACACAGCGTTACTTCTTTCCTTGTTTGGTATGCGTTTTATGATTGGTTTGCAGGGGAAAGAAAGATTTGAACTTAACAATAACCTATTTCTCATGTCAAATAGTGCTGCAACCTGACCGGGAATTCTCTGCGCTTCTATTTTCGCCTTTTTCCCTGTTGCAGTTCATGTTTTTTGTTTTGTTGCTTTACTGTGTACTGAACGTAACTGTGAACCAGTCTCTCCTCTCGGTTAGCATTCGCCGTCGGAGACCAGGAATATCATGGCTTCCTGTTTGCCGATGTCAGCCATTACGGTGGCCAGCTGGTTGATGTTTCCGCTGTGGAAATGCTGGGACTCCCACAGGTCCAGAATCACAGATGTCGGGCTCGCTTTGGACGCAAAGAAACTCATGTGTCTGGGGAACAAAGAGGACAAAGGAAAGGAAAAAAAACTCACATGAACCGTAATTGTTAGCTATGTGATGCAGAAATCATGTTCTTCTCTACGCTTGTCTCACTAAAGTCATTTCATCTATTATTTCTGTGCCTTTTTTGTCTTGTGCTTGAATGTCAAGCCATTTTCATTTGAAGCATCACCTAAGCCTAAAAGGACAACTGCGTTCCTTTTTTCTTCATTTGATGTTCTGAGTTCCTAAATCCCATATAGAAAATCCTACTGTATATGGATTTTGACAGTTAAGTCGGAAGTGACCTTTTCCATTTTAGGAGCAGAACCTTTATGATCAAACCCAATCAATGACAACAAAGCAGTGGACTAAGCCAGCTGTATATTTGATGTTGAGTCGGAGCTGATCCCAGCGGTACCTGAAGAGCCTTGTTCAATTTAATGGCCTTTTCTGGTCCTCAAATGTCTGGGGGTTTTAACTGTTATGCAGAGCACGTGACACGAGAAGAAATGTGTGAACTCTTTGCAACAAAGGTGTGCTGTACTGTGTGTGTGTTTTGTTATCAGGGGGCTGGGGGGACGGGGAGGTGGTTGGGGGTACATAGATGGAAAGTAAAACAGCAATAAGTCCTTTGATTTCACCTCAAGAAAGGTCACAGAGAGCCATGTCTATAGTCTGCCTAGTGCAAAGGATATCTCTGCTGTCAACCAAAATGTAAGGAGAAGACTTTACTGTAAGTTGCAAAGGATTCTGTGCTGATGACAATGTTAAAGATATATGGACACTCTGCAAGTGTTGAAAACACAATAACACATACAAATATTTTTGCAATGGCCAGCATACATTTTAAATATATTGAAAATCTACTGTATGTCTCCATCAGCAAATACTGTATATATTGTATGTATTGCCAATACATCTTCTGGATCTGGTATCTCTACCAAAACATGCAGTTTTTATTACATAAAAGGGATCAAGCTTACACATTTTCTTACTTATTAGCTGTGCGAAACATTAGCTTATCAAAAACCACAGCCACTTGCACAGTGCTTGGGGAAACCACTCAAAAGTTTTGTGTGATTTGAGGTTCTTGGCATTTTAGGTCTTATTAAATGTTTCACTCAGAATACTGTGCACACAGAAAGAAGCATAGGCAAACACTGCCAGACAGAAAAGAGAGGCTGTCCTTAAATCATATTGTTGTTAAAGCATTGGTCAAACAGAGACTTAGTTCCTTTTTAAGGCATCAATTAGAATTGATTATGTTGAGCAAAACATTGTTAATTGAACCTGTAGCTACGAAATCAATTTCACTTGTAATTAATTTGTATACATTTAGTGGAATAAATTCAGTGCACCTTTGATGATTCAATTACAAGGATGAGGTTCAGTTGGAAAATAAGTGATCAATGTCTGGCACTGTCCTTTAAAAGACAAGCCAAGATAGAGTACAGTAACCGCGAGGAAGGCACAGCCTCTCCCATGTTTTTAGCTTGTGATAGAAAGCTAACTCGCCACTATTCCAATTATAGCTGTTAAGCTGAAAAAAAAAGTCCTAAATATGCTGGCAGGCTTAAGCTGCTTACCGATTTCTGTGGGAAAATTGTCTGTTTTCATGAAAGCCATGATAGCTGTAGTCCACACTCAACCTATAATTGTAGCTTTACATGTCAAGCCATATTATCATTCCATTTCTGCACGTTTTGGATTTATATTTGCTTCTTCAATACATTGAAATAGCAGAAAACACTTTTGTGTGTGGGTGTACATTTAATAATGTTTTTAAAAAAAGAATGTAAAACATAGATCCTTTCATCCAAACAATGTTGCCAAGAAGATTAGATTTATGAATTGCACCATATCATAGTCTATAGATTTCTATAGGTTTAGCTGCGATACAGCATAAAGGTACCAAGGTATAATATACATTTGTTTACCTGTCAAGTTTGAGTCTTTGTGCTAGCAGTCTCCAGTCGGCTCCATTAGGGCAGGGGGCATCCAGGCTGCTGCAGATCTTCTGCCTGATGAGGTATGGGATCTGGAAGGCACTGGGGCCAGCCAGGGCGGTAGCATTACTGTCCATCAACAGAAGCTCTGAGTCCACGGCTCGGGTGTCCTGCACAGGTTGTATGGCATCAGTCATATTCATATCACCCCTACTACTAATACTACTTAGACCAAACATGATTTAGATAGATTTTGTTCTACATAACGTGGGTCCCCCTAGCATGGAGGTATCCAGGTTTACCAATAAGGTTAGCATTATCACAGCTTCTTATATGCCAATTTTACAGGCCGACACTCAAACCAGAGTATGTACTTGAGTACATACATTTAATAGAAGTTAGCTTTATTACCATAGGGACTAATATAGGCTAGAGGTGAATATTGTAATTATAGTAGCATACCATTAACAAGAAGTGAAAACTGAATATCGGCAGTTGCACTGTGGATTAACAGCGCTTGGTTATCACATGTGCTGTGCATTACCTTGGCAATGTTAAAGTCGAGGCCGAAGCTCTGTCCCTCCCCCTCCACCTGCCAAACGCACAGCTGGCAGGTGAGCTCACAGGTGCTGAGGCTGAGGCGCTCCAGCGTGAACGTGCAGTGCAGATACCGCTGGGAACCATTCCAAATGTGGTAGAACGGGATCTCCTGCAGGATACATGGGAGACTGCATGTTTTAAAAGAGGCTATAACAGGACCGCCCGCTTGTAACACACTCCTGTCATCATCATTAATTCTACCTCATGTAACCGGTCGTCTGGCTAACATAGCTGCTAGCAAAGCTATCAGAGTGAAGGCACTCCCTGGAAAGGAAACTCTGTTCGTGATCAAGTGCTTTTGTCTTTCTTTCTTTATGAACGTCTAAATTCGTTACATAACTAATCCAATTCAGCAGAGGATAGATGATGATCACAATTGCAGGTGCGATAAAAAGACTTATTTTTTATTCATTTGTTTCAGTTTGCCTTTTGGTTATGTCAATTTCGGGTTGTTTCACTCTGGTCTGAGCTACAAGCGATGCTTAACTCTTATTAACTGACACAGCCACGCTACTCTGAATGTTAAGTGCTTTGCGCTCTCCAACATGAAACTTATGTATATGTAATAACTTGACAAGAGTGCTATCAGGGCATGGCGCCAGCTTGTGTCTAGCAAACACATACTAGGGAATGTTTAGTGGAATTTATTCATGAATAACACTTTCTACATCAATCCCTCTCCCTCTCTCCCTCTCTGTGGCTCTATATTTATGTCTCATTTGCATATCCCAAGAGGGGAGGAGAGGTAACTCAGACAAAACCAGGACACACTCCACCTTAGGTTCAACAGCTGACGAGAACTCGTTTTTTGAAGAAGATTAGGGCTACAGTACACGGCAGTGGCCAAATGGGGGCACTGTTACCCAGGCAGCCAGACAAGGGAGGGCACAGGGTGAAATGCAAAAAAAAAAAAATACACAACTTTACGGGGCCCCAGGGAGACTAAAGGCCTTTTCTGACCGCACTGCTGAGGGGAGAATAACACTTCCAAATGAACAGGCACAGTCCAGAGGAATAAGCCTCTGTTCTGGGTGCATTGTTACTGCTGCTGCTAGCTTGGCACCGCCTGTGTGTTCTCTTTGGGGACCCAGTGCTCGATGCTCACATAGTTACAGCCAGAACCTCCTCTGGTCTTCTCTCAACAGCAGCCCCCACCCTCACCCCCACCTCCCTCCCTCTCTCTCTCGCACTCTCTCTGGGCTGCAGTAGTGGGCTATGCAGGTGTGGCGTGTGGAAAAGTAAAAAGGGGAGGTGGAAAGGTTCCAAGACTGTGGTTGTGAAGTTCTGGATATTTACATAGTGTTCTATATTTCATGTGAGCTCCCTTTGAGAGATGGCCGAGCCAGTATAATCAATCAGGTGAGAGCTCTGGGTTACTGCACACACCAATATAAACCATCAGTGCACTGGCGCGCTCTAGCTCTGTGTGTGTGTGTGTGTGTGTGTGTGTGTGTGTGTGTGTGTGTGTGTGTTAGAGACACAGATAACGCGGGCATGCGGGTAAAAGTTGATTTTAAAGATTATCTTTCAAGACTCACATGCCTTCAAGGTGAGAATAAAATGTCGTGCAGCAACTGTGTGTGTGGTGGGGGTGGGGGGGATGCTCTGCTGTAGAGCTTTAAAGTGATCAAACGTTTAACACCAAACAATTTCTTAATTCAAACTCTGGGGAAAAACGTAAATGAAACAATCTTTTGTGACGAGGAGATGGACCATTAGAAATAACAACCTGATACTGGAGAATTTCCATTAGCCAGCGACATGATAATCGCACCTGCACAACTAACATAAAACTGCCTCAAGTAAATCATACATACACAAACCCATATAAACCCTGTATAACTGACATCTCCCTTCTACCACTGTGATCCGCAGTGCCTCTCGGGCGGGGGGGGGGGGGGGGGGGGGGGGGGGGGCGGGGGGGGGGGGCGGGGGCGGGGGGGGC
>JAOEHI010000002.1:3759553-3777866 GCA_025447815.1 Percopsis transmontana | reverse complement strand
AAAATACCCAACCCCAAAAAACCCCGGAAAAAATTCAATCACCCATAAACCCCTGTTAACCCCCGTGACCCCCCGCCCCCCCCCCCCCCCCCCCCCCCGGGTCCCCTGGGGCCCGCCTGCACACCTGGTAGCCGGCTAGCAGTTTGCTCCTCCAGTGGGCCTGGGGCATGTCATGGATGGACAGACGCAGGTTGTGGTAGCTGTCTTTGAAGAGGAGGACGTGGGGCTCGTCAATCAACCGACCCCCGAGCTGCCGCTCCATCTGCATCACCTCCTGATGGGTGAGAGAGAGAGAGAGAGAGAGAGAGAGAGGCGGGGGGAGACAGGTGGGGTACAGGTGGGGGGACAGAACAGGGTCATGAGTGCTGTGTAATCACTGTCACAATAACACGTATTATTCCCACAGAAGCAGGTGGATTCCACGCGCCAACGTATACATTAGCACAACGTATACATTAGCACCAAACCTGTGCTCATAAAAAACTGTATGCAAATTGTATCCACACACACACACGCCCAGTCACACCCCAGGAAGACCAAGCAGGCAAATATCTTAGGACAAGAAGATAGTGTCCCTGCATGAGGCCTCAGCAGGTTGGACAGCCTTTAATGTCACTGCAAGGTTACTACATTGACTGTGTGTGTGTGTGTGTGTGTGTGTGTGTGTGCGTGTGTGTATCCAGCTCTCAGGAATTGCATTAGCATGCAAATACAGTAGCCATCCAGGCCTACCAGCTACCTGGGCTGTGATGAAGTAAGTGAATAAGCCATTAGTCAACTGCTCATTGTTCTCGCATGGCGAATCTCCTTAATTTCATTTTTGTTTTTGTGCCAGGAGAGATTTGTAAATGCATGCCTAATATTTTAATCTCTGTGGGACTTGCTCAGTGGACCATTTGTTGCCATCCAAATGACCATCTGGAGTGGGATGATAATATCCCCCGCATTCTCCTCTGATCTTTCAATTTATTTTTCGCTGGATGCTTCATGCTAAAGGGTCCTCAAGAATCCACTACTTTAGATTGTACATGTACCACAGTCTGTACCCCATCAAAGGACCATATTAGAACAGGGAAAAAAGAAAATAACTCATCTCATAAATTAGTATCAGGATTGGACATTGAAAATAAAATGTCCTTTTCATTCCTTCCACAGAGGGAAACAAGATGGCAGGCTGGGAAGAAAAAATCTGCAAGAATATGCCTAGGAGTTTAGGAGTCGTTTCACAAAGGCAACAGCTCCAAGAGGGAGATGCGTGCATAGATAATGGCCATATGTTGAAAACCGCTCCATGCCAGTATGGTTGCCGGTGGTATGGTTGAGGCAAAGACATCTAAATTAAGATGGAGAATGGCAGTGATTTCTATCTGTACACCACTGATTCAATTTTCTGCACTCTTTCCTCAGAATGCGTTCGACCCGTTCCAATTATAATGGCGAGGAATCTGTTAATTATCCATTTGGAATCTCCACCTGCCGCCATTCCTTGATGTGATCTACCATTTACTGAATAAGCATTTTTTTGTGCCGACTGTGAATCTAATTTCAGTGTTTGCTTAGTGCTTTGCTAATTCCCATGTTTGCTTAGTGCTTAGCTCCTTGTACAAATGAATCTAATTTCCTATCTTGCTTCCTGTACCTACATTAGATTATTCCATCTGCTAAAACACTGAACGGAAAGTTAAAGATGTACACTCAGATCATTCGAACGGGCTAGGGTAAGAACGCAATTCTCACTGGATTGCCATGTTGAAGCCTTAGGTGGGTACCAGCCCACTTGACTAGGAAGGTCAGACAGGGGCTCTGAATTAAAGGGCTGAGGTCTAATGAGTTAATAACAGAGGGCGGCACGTTCTCCACAGAATTAATCCCCCTCTACTATTATGTCTCTCATGCAGACAATAGGCACTTTATGGAAGCTTCCGGAGAGCTTTATTTAGCTATGTTCTTAAGCACAATTATTCGTTAGCACCAATTAGCATTGCAAATTGTTGCTGGTGGACTCTGATGGGGACTTTGACCTAGCAAAGCAGATCCATGGGCCTGGTAACAAGAGAGGGACAGCTGAGTGCCAATTATCCCATTAACAGCATCTGGATACTAGCATGAATACTAACTCTCCCACCTAGCAGTGGTCAGGAGCGTGACTGATGAGGCAGGACTCCCATCAAAACAAGTCAAGGACAAGGCTCACCTGTCACGGAACACACACGCAAACACACCCACTGATAAAAATGAGTTGCTAGAAGACAACATAGGATCCCATATAAAAACAAAAAATGAATGAATCAATTTAAGTTATACGTTGAATAGTACAATTTGGAAACTTTATATACGAACATAAAATGTTGTGTATGATTTCTACGATCATAAGCAGAAGATATAGTATTATGTTGACATAATAAGAATCAAAAACATAATTTTTATAGATATTGCTTTAATTTTGGATAATAAAGGGGCCTTTGTGTTTGTGTGTGTGTTTGTGTATATTTGCGTGTTTATTCAGCATATGTGCTAGACTGTGAGAGTAATGGCCTCCTTTACGCCCCATTATCCTGTTAACAAATGACAAAGTGGGGGGGAGGGGTAATAAATGAGTGGCTAAATTTGACCATATTATTTACCGGGAGAAACAACACAAGGTTTGGATTAGAATATCAAATCACATATTAATCATCAACAGAGGGCTAGATTGTCCTTTCGTTCACTGCAGGAAGAGGGGAGCAGTTTTTTTGGCACGGTGACCTTTTCCGACGGTGGAGACATTAAGATGCATGAGACGGGCAAGCTTCCCCTCGTCCTGTAGGAGGAAAAAAAACCTTTTGTTCTTACGGAATTAAAGATAGCCTGTGGTGTGTGCGAAGACTGTGAATCTAGAGTCAGGCGAAACCGGGACCACCCCCTGACATTCAATGAGGCTGGTAACAGAGAACAAGGGAGCAACAGAGAGAGAGAGGGGGAGAAAGAAGGGAGACTGAAACAGCTTAACATTTGCGTCTTCAGGTCACTAGAGTGGCCAGCTTTAGCAGAAGAGATAACAGGATTACTGCAATCATGGCCACAGTTTTCCACAACTTCCTCCCCCATCCAACCATCCATCCGTCCATCCATCCACACTTATCCTTTTCTCCACCCCATTCCCTCCAACTCTCTGCCCAGGCCTAAAGACGCGAGTGTTGGGACTGTGATGGACTGGGGTCCAGGCTCCACAGGGAAACAAGAGACACTCAGACATAGCTAATCTCTTCGGGCCGGCGCTGACAGAAAGATGTTAGACGCGGCACCCAACTCTCTAACAACAACATACACAGGCTCCAAACAAATCAAAGTATTAGCAGAGGCCTCCATAAAGAGGCCTGGGAATGTTGAAAGCCACAGCTCAAAGCATTAAAATACCCCAGCAAGGTCAAGCACACACATAATGTGGCATGTCTAGTACCGTATCTTGGCTTTTTATTAATCTGTTGAGTTCCTACACCACCACCATAAGTAGATCTGACAAGGAATGTAGACAGCAAATAATCAGTTAATTAGCCAAGGCTATAAGTCTACTGAAACATAACAAATGTGTTTTCATCTAGCTATAAAAACGCTATAAACTCACTCTGACCCTGCCACACATAGCAATGTAATATCCCCACACATTAAAAATTGTATTCATAGCAACTATCCATTATCAGAACAGCTATTTTCAGGCAAATTCATCTGTATATTAAGAGTAGCCTGGCTATGTGGGCTTCATAAATCTGTGTATTTGTCAGCAGGATGTGACAGGCTTTTCCTCTCAGACTGAGAGTCTATCAGTCTCAGCTCCAGTAGCCGCACCCGCTACAGTCAACTCTGATTAATAACTACAAATAGAAGGTTCTTGTCTGCCTGGTTATAAATGCAAGGTCTGTATGCTAGGGAGAAGATGCACATTCCGCCTGATAAATAACACAGCGTGACAATCAAAAACACAGAAATATATTATAGAAACAATTTTTCAGCTGGGCCTGGTGATAAAGTTGACTGTCTTGATAAACTTAATGTCAGCAATTACAGTGCTTCGCACTGCTCTGCTTTGCTAGAGCTCCGTACCATTAACCATTGATGGAGGTATCAGAACAATTGTACATTCTGTAGAATGGCTACTTTATTGTTCCCTGCCTTCCCTACAACATTATAGAGGACACAAGAAACATTGTTGAGCCATGTATAACATAAACAAGGTTTATAGTCTAAGGTTGCATCAAACAATAGAACTTAGGAGCCTCTATTAAACTGATTGAGGGCATCGTTTTAACACCCATTTATTAATAGAAGTAAATTTTTACAACAAGAATACATGACTGAAGCCATTATCCTTGTTTCATGAATATTGATAAAAACATGACTTAATAGCCTGAAATTCAATGCTGGGAGAGCAAAAGGAATTAAGCGAAACCTTTTTTATGTCCAATTAAGCCTTGAATAGTACTTGTAGTAAATGTCACATTAAACACACCAGAATAATCACATACCACTCAATAATGTCAAAAAATTGAACTATTTGTTAAAATAACACATAAAGGGTATCTGGTCTGTTCTTCTTAGCACAGAGGAATGGTGTTTTTCTAAGCTGTGGAGAGATAAAACATACAGAGTGGGTGGTTTATCAAGAATTGCGCCCATTTCTTTACTGTAAGATATTGCCCAACAGCATGACCCTTACGGAGCAGAAAATTGTGGGTGTACGGCGTAAACACTTGGCTTTCACTATACACTGCAGTATCATTCTCATGGCGAAACCCAATAGAGTTTACAGTATGTTCTTTTACCTGCACTGCTATCTTTTATCCTAAACCGTACAGATTCTGTGCTTTACATTTAATGTCTCTAAATGAAAGGGTGAAAAAAAGGCTAGTCCAGTCTTCCAGTCCAAAATACCTTTTCCTGTTTTAATTAAATGCTGTTTCTTATGTCTAGCTCAGCGCGCTGTTGGAACCGTTGCTAACTGCAGGTGTTTCATTTAGATGTGAGATGGCAGAACATCAGTGATGTTCTCCCCGAGGTCCAGCTGGGAACAACGGAGGGCATGGCGAGGCCGCCACCAAACGCCTATCATGTCCCCTCTGCTGCTGTGCCAGCCTTGGCCGGGCCCATCAAGAGCGGGACGCACATTAAATATTAACTTAATTGGTCCCGGCAGAATCCTGCTAACATACGGCAAGCATCAGACGGAAAATGTCACCATCTCCCCAGAGCCCGCACACACTTAGGATCAAAGACAATAACACTGGTTCTAATCAGCTTTAATTGGGAGATAAGAGATTGCACTAAGCTGTGTGTGTGAGTGTGCATGCGTGTGCGTGTGCGAGCGTGTCAGTCCTGCTGACTTGTCAGAGGAGACTGACAGCCAACGATGGGGACGGGAAGAGAAATCCGGCAGCAGGCCTTGGTGGTTTGCAAAGCTCCTCTGCCATCAAATGGGCAAAGAGGCCAAATGCACAACTCTGTGAAGACAGGCACAGCTATGCGTTTGGCTGCACAGACTGGGTTTCATTCCCCATGAAAAGTACAGTCTATTTTATAGTCTCTGATAAAATGTTACAAAAAAACACCAAAGTACTGTACCGCCGACTGCTTACCAACCACACTACAATTAGTGTTAATGGTAGATATAGTGGAAGTCTAATCATAAATGGTGCATTTTAAAGATAGTGATTAGTGATTAGGCCCAGCCTCTCCAGGGAAGTTTAATTTGAGCTCAAAGTGGTTTTAATGTACTTGTTAAATGAACTGCTCCCACCATAATAGCACCAAGAGCAGTGTGCAGTCAAGATTATACTCAACAGTGTGGGCCACGCTTTAAATCACCCACTAAAAACTACAAATCCCTGGCGACACCGTGGCTTACCACAGGACCAGGTTGTGCGAGGGATGGGTAGCTAATGCACTCAGGGGTATCAAGGGAACTGCAGAGTACGCCAGCACAAGTACCGGTGTCAACAAGCTCAGACGTCCTTTTCAAAGAGAGCGAGAGAATGGGAGAGCAGGAGAGAGCCAACCGGAGAGGCCTTTTCTACGCAAACGTATCCCACGCAAGGTCATTCTAGCACAATATCAGAGGGCAGTATAACGTAAAATAATGTATACAGTACACAGCTTAAATAATAGTTACAAAAAACAATCATCTGAAATATAAATAAATATTTGTCCCTCCTTGAGCAGATCATATTTTTGCCTGTATGAAATGGTACATTTAACATGCATTAACAGAGCACAGCCAGCATGCCTTTCTTTGTGCACAGACAACAAGGACAGGCAGAGGGGCAGAGGGAGAGGAATGAAAAGGGGAGATGGGAGAATAGGTTACAGTAATTCGCACCCCACCTGGAGCCTGGTACTGAGTCCTCATCTCCTCTGCAGCTCGCTGAATGTGCCATTGTTAATTTCAGAGTGGGCCCCGGCCCCGGCCCTCCCCTCCCCCAATTCAACGGTTGACGTCCCACAGCCTGCCAGAGATCGCGCTGGTGGCCTAACCTCTGTGCGCGGAGAGCCAGCCATTATGGCAGGCTGAAGTGGGACGGGGGGAGTGCCACTTCTGGCTGTGGTTCTGCCTGTGGGCGGTGACACAAGGAGAAGGGGAACAGCTCGTGGAGTGGAGGAGAGGTGGAGGAGAGGTGACAGGGTGGTGGGGATGAGGTGGAGGTGGAGAGAGGCAGAAAGAGCACGGGGGTTGTGGGCAGAGGGCTGGGAGAGGCTCTCCTTTTAATTTACTAATTAACCATGCAAATGAAATCTTAACAGGCTACTCAGAGGCAGTCCTCAGGGGAGGGAGGAAGGCATTAGCGCTTGATTACACTGCGTCCGTATGGAGGGGGAAAGAAAGGGAAAAATGTGGCGCTGAGCAAAACGGTGGGAAACGTCTTGGCCCTCATCAGCCAAGCAGAACAACTGACTGCACCATCGAATGAAGCACGAAGCAAACACACACGCGCGCATTCATGTACTACACGGCAGGAGACAAATACAAATATTGTGATTCCAGAAATTACCCAAAGCTATCTACCTGCGCTGCCTCGAAAACACACTAAAGAGATCATCTTCACAAATCACACACCACTGGATTGCACCTGGTGTAATCGGCCCTACGATATTGTTCAATTCACCATGGGTGTGTCTAACTCCGCGTTCAATCCTTGACACGTTCCAATGGGTGACAGACAATGCTATTACACCTAATGGTCTGCCCGCCACTCAGCTGATGCGAAGCCGCTCGCTGCTTGCAATCAGAGAGGCCGGAAAAACTGCCAGCCTCGCAGAGTTACGGGCGGGGCTCCATCCGTCAGGCCTTACCTTGAAGACATCCTGCGTGTCGTCCATGCAGTAGACTCTAATGTTGTACTCCAGCGTGGAGCAGTAGGCATCGGAGAACAGCACCAGCCTGAGGCGCTTGGCGGCGCCCATGTGGAGGGACTCTCCGACCAGGGCGAAGCGGCCGAGCTGCTCCGCAAACACCCTGCACGTCTCGGCCTCCAGCTGGCAGTAGTAGGGCTCTGACGCCAGCTCCTCGCCCATCACCAACACGTCCTGGAAGGGGAAAAGCAGGGGAACAGAGTTATTGCATTCATGTGGGGGAGGGGTTAGCATACCAGCATGTGCGTGTGTTTAGTGTAGTACAGGTCAGGCATTGATTTATAACCCACCTGTCAACATATCTCAATAACGCCTAAATGAAAGGTTTTGAAGTTATTTATGTGTTTGGGTGTGTGCGTGTGCGTGTCAGCGCCGGTGTGCTCGAGTGCACGCTAGACTGGAGGATGATTTAGCATCTGAAAACTCTGTGTTCCTGCCTCAAATATCCTTTACAATAGAGTATGCTTAGTACATACTGACACACACACACAAACACACCCTTACAGAAAGACACGCTTCTTACAGAACGCTGTCAATTTACTAAATAATGCATGAACGAGGTACTCAATTGACATGAAAGGAGACCCAACAGATTCCTGGCAAGAATAGATGGTTCTAGAAAGAAAAAAGAAAGGGCAATGGAAATCCAGTATATACTGTATCGAATTATTGGGATTTCCTTCAGTCTTTGGAATTTGTTAACAAAGGGGAAAAGATCATCATACTTTCACGGAAACACAACACGATTTATCAGCTGCTGACAAGGTTTAAACTACATTACACACTACAATAATTAACCAGATTATCGGCTCCAATGAGCGCACAATGAGCAAAAAAGATTTTGCGTCCATATTACCTGAACTATATCCGAATGTTTACTAGACTGCTACTATATGAGTAGCAGTGCTGAAAAAGGCCAGGATTCAAGATTCCACATCCCGTCACAGTGAGAAAACATTTTATATAAACCCGCTCTGCTCCCCAGTCTAATTTGACAGGGACAAATTGGGCACAGGGTGACAAGATTTTTCCTAAAACCCCATAATGCCAGTTTACTGACTATTCCCATTAGCCAATCAACCTGAAGAGCCCATTCTGCCTGCCAAAAAAGCCACCTAGCTCCAACAGCCCCCATCCAGCATTGATCCGACCAGACACCATCTTCATCAATAGAATTAGTATCGACACCATTCATTTCCTATGCAACCACAATGAAGTCTCACTTTTTCATCATAGCAATATTTCTCCCAATGCAGCAGAAAGCGAGGTGGCTCAATTACGCCACCACTCAATATCTGCACATGATTCATTTCCCTCTCTTTACCTTCAGCCATTTTCCTCTGTCTTTCCACTTCTCTTTTTCCCCACTCTTTGTTTGAGTCTTCAGTAAGCATTGTTCTTATGTCCTGAGCTCTATAGTACCTTGTTATTGTCTGTCCGTCCTTCTTTCTTTTTTTCCTTCCTCACTTTCTTTGTTTCTCTTTTCCCTCTCTGTATTTTTCTCTTTTTCTAAACTCTTCCCTCACTCGCTTTTGTCCACCTGGTGTACTCCCGCCTAGCGGCAGGGCTGGGCCGGCTGGCAGCCTGATGGGTTATATTTGGGCTGGCCGATGATTAAAAGTGCTGGTCTAACCTCTGCCTCAGACAGGCCAATCCATCCCACAGACACCCCACTGCCCCCACACACGGGGAGGCTGAATAATTTATGCACAATATCGAACATGAAAGAAGACCTACTAACACTGTGAAGCCCACCAGCACCAGTCCCAATCTCTCTGGATTTAGGAGATGGGTGTATTGCCTGCACCACCATTTATTTAATAGGCGCATGTTTAAAATGTGTGTGTGTGTGTGTGTGTGTGTGTGTGTGTGTGTGTGTGTGTGTGTGTGTGTGTGTGCACACGTAGTCGCATGGTTGGCGCCCAATTCCATCCTAGTGGAATCTTGGTTCCTCTGGATGTTTTCAAATTTCACGGGCCGTTAATAGGCAGCGAACTGTAATTGGCAGCAGAGGGCAAACAAAGGTCAAGGAGCACTCGACGAGTACATCAAGGACCAGTCATTTTCTTAGGGTATCAACCAAATATCGCTGTTTTGCTAGACATGTTGCCTAGCAACTCATCTTTCTGGGGAGCGGAACCGCATCAAGGCTTTTGGTTCTAGGCCAATAGAAACACACCTGACAGTTAATATAATGTAAGTCCCGCAGAGGGGAGGTGTGTTGGGTTACAACTTCCGCTACTACGCTATCAACTGGTTTCAGGAAAACCTTCAAGTCACTGCTGAACAATTTTCTGCCTTTCATGAAACGCTTCAGGGCAAGTCAGGTCGACTTCTAAGCTTCACCGGGGTGCAAATTAGCCTCAGTATAGCAAGGTTCCGCTGGCGATAGGGTTTTGGCTCACCTCCCAAGTGCCCTCGTAGTTCTGCTTCTTGAGACGGACGGCCCAGTTCTCGGGGCAGGCGTCAGAGCAGTGGTCCATGCTGAGGATGACCGGCCTCGTAAGGACCACCCCTGGGGGGCCGCAGCTCACTATGGGGCTGAGCAGGGTCTGGCAGCCCGCCAGCGGTAGCCTGCACCGGGTGCATGGAGAGAGGACAGAGAACAACAGCGAGGGCAAGATGAATCGTCGTAGAGTACAGCCCGTATGCATTGATGTATAAGTGAGAATTCACTGTTGTCTTGTGCAGACTATATGATGTACATCTCTACATCTTATCTCAGAGGTTTAATAGAAATAAAAATGAAGGCGCCTCAAGCCCACTGACTTGGACCAGGTGCTTATGATAAAACTAAATAATAACAATGAGCTGTCAAGGCGTGCTACAATAACTGGGTCTTCTGAGACGGAATACATCAAGCCAGATAAAGTGTTTTCCAAACAATTCATTTAACTTAAATAGCGGCCATCCTGGTAAAAGGATCCGTTATTTATTTACATCCCTCCTCCACAGTACTGGCACAGACTCTTAAGCCTTCCCTAATGGAACAGTAGAGCATCAAAACAAACAGCCTAGCAGCATCCAGGGAAGAATGCCAGTTAGGCGCCGCTAAAGAGACCCACCTTAAATCTTCCTTCCTCTGAACAGTGAGATAAATCTCATAGATCTTCCCTCTGGGGATGGCCTCGGGAGGAATGAGCAGACTGATTCCTAACGCAAATAACAACAAAGGGAGAGAAAGAAGGGGAGAAACAGGCTCATTTGTTCTGACAGAACAATGCTTTTGTCGTCCCACAAAGCAGGAAGCCCACTCAACAAACCTGTATTCAACTTGCCTTGCCTTTGTAAGGCCGCACAAACAAAAACAAACCCATTGTGAAGGTCAGAGGCAGCCTCCGCCGGTACAGTAGATGCAAATCTCCGCATCAGTAACCGAGCTAGCGCGTGTCCCCATGGTGGACAATTAGCAGAGACAAAAGCGCTCACTGAGACATGGTTAAAATGATCTCCGTCTGCCACCGTGAGGGTAATCAAGACCATAAAACCGAATACTGCAAGAAAATTGTACTCTCCCAAGAGAGTATTGGAGCACACCTTGGAGAGCCGTGGCAACTATCTGTACCGGCTGGAGTGCTATGCCATTTATGTTGTAATTCTCATGACAAAATTATCCACTTAGAATCCCATTGAAGATGTAGAACAAACAGTGAAAATGTGACCCGATCTTAAGTGTCCCCAGACTGTTAGCTGGGTCTAATCCCTACTACACTTTCCGTGTACATTAGACAGAGGTACTCACAGCCATCCCTGTAACCATACATATCCATGTGTTGGATTTAAACTGTAGTGCAATGCTATAGATATTTTCCTGTGTCCCAGTGAGAAGATGGATGCCAAGATCTGTAGTCTACACAGCTTTAAATTAATCTATGATCTATGCACATAATAACTATAATAGGATGGACGAGAAAGAGAGAGAGAGAGTGAGAGTGAGAGTGAGAGAGAGAGAGAGAGAGTGACAGTTGAAAAGATTCATGGCAAGAAACCTACAAAAAGGCCCTCTTTCTTTCTCAAGATACTGGCATTCTGGCACTGACATTCGCTAATCTGGATGGCCTACAAAAATGCCCGGCTCAAACTCTTGCTTTCAACATAATTATATAAGCACGGTACTCTTCTAATATGGAGCAGAAAAGCAAAGCAGGAGATGGATGGCTGATGGACTTTTTATGTTTTATTAGAAAGAGCCTAATGTTTTGTCTCTATCTGTGCTCTTTAGCAAATTCAACCAGTTTTGTCATAATTGAGCTAAATTTGTCTCAGGTTCTGTTCTAGGTAGCATTATTGTGCTTGTTTACATTGCTAATCTATGCTTGCACTCTTAAAATAATTGTACTAAATAGGTATAGCATAAGGGTCCCTTCCAACCTGCTAACAAGATGGATATATTCGTGATTTGATTAATTAAAGATGAATTCAATCATGTACTTGTATGGAAGTATGGTTGAAGTATGTTTGAAGTATGTTTAGTAATATGACATAATTCATTATTTTGTTCACCAATATAAGCCCATACCCATACTTTAGTATTGCAGGTATTTCAGTTGTTTATGACATGGCTAGTGCACAACCATTATAAGCATATTTTTCTCCCCCTGCTTGGGGAGCAGGGTCAGCCAGGTAGAGGTTAAGTACCTTGCTCCAGGATACCTAACACATGGCCATTGGCCATACAGAGATGAACCTGGGCCCTCTGGTTGGTAGACCACTTCACTAACCACTAAGCCAGCATGCCTCTTATCTCAACATATTATTGACCAAGGCAGAGCCACAGGGTTGGAAGGCTAAGTTGGGTTTTATCCCTGATATGGGAGAGTGAGTTTATATGACTAAAATGCTATAGATACAGTACTTTCGCCTCTTGGAGAGGAACACTGTAGATAAAACTGTCCTTTACTTCTGCCTTCAAACATTTCACATTTAGACGCAGATGCTAAAGATCTGTTTTTGAATTCATTTTAATGCATACTGTGAATGATTTATATAAAACATGAAACAGAGGGTAATGCACTGATCAAAGCTGTTGTGTAAAAACCTCCAAGGTCCACATTTTTAGGAGACCTTAAAAGGCATTGGCATTATTAAAAAAAATTATAAAATAAACAAATAGGGTTTTGATCTAAAATCCGGTGACATTTGGAGATATGAGGTTTTCATGATACCTGAATATTTGAATTTCACTTTAACTCCGGCATCATAAAGTAAAAATACCACTTTTTATTTGGCTCCTTTACAAACTACTTTACCTCAAACAATCACAGCAGCACCCACCTGTGTTGGGAATGGTCAGCCTTCCTCCCAGGAAGTTAAAAGTACCATAAGAGGTGTTGGCCATGTCGCGGGGCAGCGTTTTAAAGTAGCTCTGAGTGGACAGCCTGCTCATGAACTCGGCAGGGTCGGCGTTCAGCTTGCCATTGTGCAAGGAGTGCGAGCCATTAGGCAGCGGGTCCAGAAGGGGCCCGTTGGTCACAGAGAATTTCCCGCCAGTGTCGTGGCGAGACCGCAGGGTTCCCTGGTAACTGGTGGTGGTAGTGGTTAGATCAGGCTGGATGGTAAGCAAATGGGAGTTCTCTATTAGAATTTGAAAGGGGAAACAAAAAAAAAACGTAAAAAAACAAAAACAGACAGAAGAAATGTGTGAATCTCAAATAATGGCAGGGGTTTATACATCCAGACATTTGCACAACAAACACAGTCCTAACACACTCAGAAAGCTGTCACAACACACGCGCACACAGAAGGCACACAAAACAGATATTCACTCTCACAGAAATACAAACGCACGCCAATAATACACAAACACAAATTCCACCCAGAGCCAGTCAATTTTCTCCCCCCTCGCTATCTGTCTGTCTCTTTAGCAACCGCCCAATCAATTCCACACAGAACTGGGAGAGCGAGAGCGTAGCACCCAGCCTCTCTCAAGGCTTTATTTTTATTTTATATATATATTTTGTAGATGGTGAATCACAAGCACTACGACCCAGCTGCCATCTCCATCTAGAACAGACAGCTGTATTTTCTATTACTTTGCGTTAAATCTCCAAGAATGCACGGCAGCAGTAAATAGTGCGGCTGCATTCACTGACAATGAGGTGGCTGCTGAGCGTAATGTGTCACGGCGAAGAAGTACACACAGCATGCGCAGGAACACACACACGCACACCGCAGCCTTTGGCACGGACGGACGCGCACACGCCTTCGCACATATGGTCTGGCACTGATGAAGTCACAAGCACACAAACACACAAACGCGACCAAAATCACAAACAAACATCGGACTGATGGCTCAGACGGGTGGGCAGAGAGACAGACAGACAGACAAGACGGACCAGCGCGCGGACGGAGGAGGGCAGAAACAAAGAACAGTGTCCTACTGCGGTGGGGGGGAGGCCTTCGCGGCCGCGGTGCCCACACACCTGGCTTGCTGGGCTTGATGCCCATGGGCTGGAAGCCAGTGGTGAGGATGGAGGAGTCGGCCACGTCGGCATCCAGGCCCTCCTTCTTGCGGCGGTAGACCAGCACCACCACGATGAGCAGCAGGGTGAGACACAGGGCCACCGCCACGATGCCCACGTAGAGGGCCACGTCCTCGGCCCCGCCCGCCGCTACGCACCCCGCCAGCCAGGGAGGGATAGAGAGGAAAGAGAGAGAAAGAATGGAAAAGCAGCAGATGGGATTAGACATGAGAAAACAGCATCCGGTGTTTTCTTCGGGTTCAGACTACACAATATTTTTGTCAGCATTTGAGATTGTGCGATGGAACACAACTAAATGATCCTTCATGACATGCGTATGCAATTTGAGGTGATCGGTGAGGAGGGTCCAAGCTTGCTATCCATGTATTCTCCCATCTTCTAGAATTAAGTCCCGTACATTCGTTCAAGACGCCTGCATGGCGTCTGTCGGTACGACCCGCAATCCGGCTGAAATCGCGTAGTCTGAACCCGCCTTTTAGTGCCTAGGTTGTGCTAAGGTGAATGTACTTTGCTGAGCATCAAACGCTGCTTAACTTGGTCCCTGGCAGGTTCAATCCAAGTTTCAAGGGCTTTCGTCAAGCAGCTGTTACATAACCCTCTCCTCCTCATCTAAAGATACAACTTAAAGCTCCAGAGAAAGTGCATTGCTGGAGTGTTTACAGCACACATGCTGCGTAAATACACACCCACACACGCATTCAGTATACTGTACAAACTGTAAATACTGTAGAGTGTACGCATCTATTTCAACTCAGAGGCACACATAACGAAGAACCCTCAGAGACATGCGCACATATCTACCCAGAGGAAGATTAGGTGGAAAATTAGGGATTTGCTTATTAAATGCTGGCACCTGTTATTTACATTCCCCTCTTTTTCATTTTGTGTGTGTGTGCCCGTGTATACAGTGTGTTTATGTGTATGGGTACGTGTGTGTTTGACAGGGAAATAGGATTTGCCATGGCTGTCTATCAGGCCTGGAGGAATTTATTGGAGGATGAGGTCTTTGCCATTGTCCTGGGAGCCACGGGGGCGTAGTGCTGTCAACCGAACACGTTCACTGTCGGGACATATTCACCAGTGTGTCTTTGAGGGATGCTGCACAGCGGCAAAGGTTAAACTATTGTAGGCTGATGTGTAGTCCGCCAGCATCATGGAATGGCAGAGATTGTGGGGGAAGGGGTTTGTCTTGATAATGTGTGTGGGATTTGTGTTCCAACAATTGGCACAGCTAACAGGTCTAAGTACTGTGGCTTGTGTCAAAATTGACCTGATTGCTATCGAATGTGACATGAATTGATTTATACTTCCAAGACATTCTGGGGAGATTTTTTCTGCTGCCGTATACGTCCTGCCACTCAACAGGAACAGCACGCCTAACCTCGGAAGCACAGATTTCACAAGTTTTAATTGGTGTTAATCAATCTGTGAGTTGAGAATGGCACAATTTAATTAGTGAATCGCTGAGAGTCAAATGAGGGAAAAACTGGTCAAAAAGCACGATACATACTGTCTCAATGTCCCCATCTGTCTTCCTGTATCGCTGTCTCTCTCACTCTAAATCTGTCTAACTTTTTTTTCTTCTCGCCCTCATTTCATCTCTTTTTATCCATTTGTCCTTGCCTTCTCTTTATTTTTTTGCTTGAGAAATCCATTTCTTTGGACAAACAAAGCCTCCTGACGCACAGCGTTTTTTAAGAGAAATGCCAGAATCTATTTCATGGGTGATTATCTCAGTACAATCTGATACCTTAAGTAGCAGGATTACAAGCAGGCAGGCACTAAGGCAGGCCATCATAATGCCACAGCTCTCTTGACATATAATCAATTGTGAATGACTGGTCGGAGATAAACACCGAGGTTGCATGCTTCATTATCGATGTCTTGTGACTCTATGTACGCGACGTGCTTACGGCACAAGGACTCACGCCCTCTTTTTCTCCCATGTCTTATTTTGTCTTTGTCTAGCTGCCTTGTTAGTCTCCCTGCTTCCCCTCCTTCTTTCTCACTTCCCCTGCCTCGCCGTACCTCATGGGAAAAGGAGAGGCACTCAACTGTAAGCAGTCTGAACAGCCGTTGCACCATCTACAATGAGCTTTAAAAAGGGGGGAAGACTATAGCTGAACCTCTCATTAAAGTTCCCAAATCCAATTGTCTTGGAGAGCTAAAGGCCAGAGCAGGCTGTGATATTTGGACTTGTACCAGCGGAGGCGGCTGTGATGTGCGAGACAAACCAACATCCCTCAGCCAGAAGGCCGGATAGGGCTCCTCTGATTGGATAAGCCCGACCTTGCATCAGTCAGTGTGCCGTTCGCTGTCTAAGGGCAAAGCAAAGGCAGTTGATACAGATGCAAAGATACAGTATCGCTCTCTCACCAATACTATCCCTACTTAAAATAGAAAAGCACCTCCCCCCCACACACGCACACACTCTATCAGTCTCTCACTGTCATGCTGCCTTTGTTATGTCCAATATCACGTGTGGCTTATCGCAGCATTACAGAATTTGCTTTTATCTGGCCTACCAGGTGTGAACGCCAAACTGGCGTCAACCTTAACCAACGTTGCAGGCAGTTACTTCTGGCCTGGACATCGATTTTCATGAGGCCGTCCGATAATTGAAAGGACGTCTATCACGCTTTAATTGACAAAGCTAATCAGGTTTTATAATTGGATGGGCTTTCCTTTATTTCCCTTCAAATGTTATTTCTCCTTTTTTACTTTACTCTCTGGCTCTCTCTGTCTTGCTATCTCTGTCTTTGTCTGTGGTACTCGTGCATTTGTTCTCTCTTCAGGTTGACGTAATTGTTCGGTAAGGTGTTTTGATACTGGTTGTGGTCTCTCTCCCTTATTGACCCCCGCCCTGCTGGTAATCTTTGAGTGATGAGCCGCTTTCAAAGTTGACCACAGGCTAATCTCCAGGCCGCCACTCCCTGCGCTCTCTAAACTTCTAAGCTGAAGTTCTGAGAATAGCTCCAGGGCTGGCTGGTTGGGGATCGGTTTCTGACTTCAGAATGACTTGTACGGACTTAGAACTCATCTCCTCCGCGCCAATGCGCTCGGCTTCGGTTGAGGTCTGGACTCCTGCGGCATTGGTAGTCAGCACAATGTGTGCACCTGATAGTCCTCAGTCGGCCATACCTGCTCCTTTCTCTCACCCACGTTGATAAATAAAAGCTTTGCAGCCTCCTGCACCTCTCCCCTAGGCATTTATCAAGAGAGATGAGAATATATTTCATCCCATGGCCAGTCGCAGTCACTCGCCCGAAGATGAATAACACTGGAGTTCTTAAGGTCAGGGAAATATGGCTACTAAAACTCTCAAAGTGAACGTGACCATTACTATCTCCACAATACAGTCATTCCATCCCTCTGCAAGCCACAGTGAAATATAGCCCAGAATAAATGCTCAGCCATTTCTCACAAGCCTGTGTAACCCCCGCTTGGACAAACAAACCATGACAAAATATCAGCTGCTTAGCCATCGAATTAGCTCCGCAATGCAGAATACCCAAACAGAGAGATGACGGAGCTATGCTGGCAGGGCCTTTACACTAATCTGTAATCACTTTTAACACCCTCACAAAAAAGGGGTGAGGTTTCAAATGAACTTCATTAACTTCATTACACAAATTAAGCTAAATAATTGTTTTGATGTTGTATCCCATTTTGTGTGGCAGCATTGTGAGCATTTTTTCTTCCATACCCACTAACACCTGGACATTTTTGCACCACTGGCCCCATGCCAATCTATTTATTATTTCTCTGTAGTGAGTGTGGGTAGTTTTGTGTGTGGCTTCGCTTGTTTGCATTATGAAAATGATACTACCTGAGTTGGATCTGTTTGTGTTAGAGCTGTAAAACTAAGCTCACTGCTGCAGACCGATTCCACTACAATACACCAAACAATAACCTGGTATGACATATGTCATTTCCTGCATAATGAGAGAGATTAGGGATGTTGGTGACGTTCTCTCCGACAAAAGGACAGCCGTTGTTGACGAAAAGCTGCGGATCACTGTGCAATCACATTGTTAAATTACATTCGGGGAGAGTGATGCCTTTTGTTTCAGCGGAAGTTTTCTATCGCCGCTAATAGCCTGCGGACATGGTTGAAGTGAGGGGATTGCTGACGAGCCAAAAGCGTCCAGCTACTTTGCTTATTACAATACTTCACACAGCAACTGTCAACGGAAACACATCTGCCGGGAACAGATTGGGTCAGGCATTCCTCAGTGGCCAGCATTCCTTTGTGCATCATCAGTTTAAATTCTGTGTGACTTTGAATGTGCATGTGGCATAACAACTGGAATCTTTGTGTGACCGCCTTTACTCAGAGGGGAGGGGCCGGGGGGGGGGGGGGGGGGGGTTTGATAATCGGCCCAAAGCACAAACTGTTACCACCCCCCCAAAAAGGAGCAACATGCACACCCCCCCAAACACACAAAGTC
>JAOEHI010000002.1:3721699-3755595 GCA_025447815.1 Percopsis transmontana | reverse complement strand
CCCCCCCCCCCCCCCCCCCCCCCCCCCCCCCCCCCCCCCCCCCCCCCCCCCCCCCCCCCCCCCCCCCCTATGATAATCGGCCGAATGCAGAGACTGTTCCCAGCCCAGCTACTAGGAGACACATGCACACGCCCACATACACACAGAGTCCCCAGTAAACCCTCCCCATATAAATCCATGTGATGATCATTCTGCAAGCAATTCATAATTCATTTTATTTAGTCAGTGGCCCGTGCTGACCACATTCCCCAGTTAACTGTGTGTCAACAAAATAGCAGGCTAATAATAACATCCTCCTTGTGAGATGCCACCCTGGGATGCCTCATCTCTGAATGGGAAGACGGCATAGCATCCCTTCTTTGATATCCATAGGGAACGGCAAAGCTCTCCCTTTCATGTCCATCTGGTCGCCGTGGACGCTGGCAGGCTTTGGCAGGCCTGCTGCTTCTAATCCACACTCTACGACCCCATTAATGACACACGTCGCGCAAGGAACGCATCTCACTGTTTTACAAGGCAAATTAAATATAGAAGTCACACATGGGTGTGATGCAAACAATGGCACGTGCAAACACACACACACACACACACGCGTGCTTCCTGTGTGTAGTTTCATGGCTGACTTGACCTTAGCGTGGTGTGATGCCTGATGGCAGGTTGCGTTCTAATCAGAACAAAACTCTCAGCTCTTTTAGTAAGTCAAAAACCATCAGAGCATGCTCGCAGGTGAACAGACTGTATTTGACATTAACTCCAGGCTGGGCCAGCCCCTGTGTTCATTAGAACTGAGTGTAGAAGGTCACAAATGGTAAAGGCTAATCTGGATTACAATAGTTTTCGCTTCGATAAGAGAGACACCGTCGAGTCTCTGTGCTGGTGCAATAGGAAGATACAGTAGCAATGCTAATGGGTGTACTGTGGTCCAATATATATGGGATGATGACACACAAGGGCTCACAGGACCTAGTTTTTATCTTCAATAAACCATTCCTGAGACTACTAAACAAGGTTATTTCTCAGCTGAGCTATAATTAACAAATGGTCAATCGTGTGTTAAAACGACTCCCTTGCCAAGGGCAGGATGACTTGGCCTTCTTACATGGCACTAGAAGAGTGATAGCTTGGGCACCCCCTAGAGGTTGTGGGTTTGAAACATTTCTAAAATAATCTAAAATAAAAATTATAAAATAATATGAATAATAAACAAAATAAAAACGCATTCTATTTAATTTATTCCATTATTTTTAGGGTAGTTTTACTTTCTTAATAATAATAATAATAATAAAATGGGTATATACAGTCTATATATACAGTCATGGTTTTTATTTAATTAATTAGATTATATTGTATTTATATATTTTTCATGGTATTAAAATAAGTGGTTCATTGCTTGCATTTTTGGGGTTCATAGCTCAACATGTTATAAACACTGCACCAGCATCTAGATAGCATTGGCAGAGCTACCTTTCAGTGCTGGAGGCTTGTTGTGCAGTGTGTGGGAGGTACTCACTCTGTGGGCACTGTTCGCTGGTACAGTTAAGAGACTGGAGGTCAAGCCCCTGACAATCTTTGCCTCCAGTCCCCGGAGAGGGCTGGCTACACTCTCGGCTTCTCCACATGGAGCAGTCCGCACCGCACGCTGACCACTTGCTCCATTCGCTCCAGCCTCCGTCAACTGCAAACACACACAACAGAAAACATGGGTGGGCATACACACTTAAAAGTATACATACTGTACATACAACACAATCTTTTGAATTTAATGAAGAATTTAAAGTGTACGGTGATTAAATGTAAAGTAAAATGCCAAATGTAGTATTTTAATGTACAGGCAATCTAAAGATAAGATAAGATAAGATTATAGTTGGAACGGATCCAATCTAATATAGGTATTGGGTGCCGATACTGACATAATTCACTTATCGGATATCGGACTGACGTTACCGATCCACGTCCAGTACTGATCCAGATTCCATAGACTGATGTTTTTATGAATCACGTTTGTACCAATTGATCATGTTGTGTCTATGAACTGTCAAAAGCACAAAGCCCTGCTGCCTCTGGTAGCTAGCAGCCAATCAGATTGTTTTGGTTGTACAGTTCTACTCGTATGTAGCTGTGAGCCGAGCGCCGTGAGCTAATGGCATTCGGGCCGTATTATACGCATGCACCCCCGACCGACCCGTTATACATAAAAAACTTGTGTGTGTGTATGATATATTACTGAAGATGAGTGAGAGAGCTGGCTGGCTGGCATGCTGAGGCAGAGGGCAGGGCTATTTTGTAAATGTTTTGCTCTTGTAATGAGAAGTGCTGTGTGGTAGTAATAATAATAATAGTAAAAATAATAATGATAATAATACTATTCAAGAAAAAAGAGCTCAGGTATCGGAATCGGATCGGAACTGAAAAGGGTGGATCCGTGCATCTCTAGATACAATAAAATAGTTACATTTACTTTCAAACCTAAAGAGGCTCGGTTGAGTCCCATCCTAAGTTTATTGAACATCAGATGCAACAGTATTACAGTGATGTATTTGCGTGAGACAACAGCTGATATAAGAGTCTGTTTCCATCCCGTGCAAATGCACTCTCCAAAATGGAAACCTGCTGGGAAAAGCATTGTAAAGACATGCAAATCCACTTACACACAAACACAAATCCAGCAGGCGCACAGGGTAACCAAAGCATGCTAAATTGAGGAGGATAGCCCTATTGTCTCAAGTTGTGCTTTTCTGGTTTTCATTTAACATGGAAATCAGGTGAGTTACGCAACAGAGCTGGAGCCCACTGGTACGTGCTGTGGTGTGTAGGTGATGTGGCCTGGCAGGCCCAGCTGTCTGCACAATAAATCTGTTCGGGGAGAGAAATTTGGCCCTAGGAAAATTGGCTCCCTGTCACACAAACACACACATAAGCAAACACACGTAAGCATATAAATATGTCCATTCCATTCATTGTTATACTCCCACAAAAGCAGACTAGACTGTAAGTATTCAATCACATTTTGAGGTAATTGTAACACCAGCAAAAAGCATCTGCCAAGTATACGAGTCAGTAGTATAGTATATGTGTTGCTCTGAAATCAAGGCAAATAAACATAAAGCTTTATGCATTTCCCTTGGCCTTCATTCATAAAGCTTTATGTACAGTGCACGTATCAGATTTCAGCATCCCTCACGTTTATGATACACCCCTGTGTGCAATAACCTCCAACACTACCATCAGGAAAAACAAATAGAACAAAACAAAGAACAAACACAAATGGACTGGTTATAGTTGTGAGGTGCCACTGCTCAGCCACTTCACCCCCTGCAGGGGGGGTGGGGGGGTGGGGTGGGGGGGGAGAGGCCATTTCTGCGAAAGGTGCAGGTAATTTGGTGCCGCGGCCAGGGGGGGCTGGAGGCAGGGAGCACCGCTGAGAGTGACACAGTGGCAGGCCTGGGGAAGGTTACCATAGGGCTAATGGGAAAAGGAGCCATAATGAGCTCTCATGGGGAAAACTCTCTATTTCTCCTCCGCTCTCTCCCTTTTTCTCCCACGTGGAAGGGTGGACGCCACCTGATGAGAATCAGTATGGAGCCACACACCTGCATGCCGTTATGACAGGGAGGGGCACGGCCCCGATTGATCGACCCATAGGCCGGGGAGCTTTGGTGCTCATTAATCCTGGCAGTCTACGGTGCGGGGGTCGCGACCCCTGTAGTGCGAGCCTAACCTCAGCCTCCGAGGGTCAGACGCAGAGGTTAACAGAACACAGGTGAGACGGTGTGGGACGCCTATTATGGTTTAACGATGCACAGAAATGATGCTATTTGGACTCTGTTTGCCGCGCATTAAGCCGGTTGCACAGGTGGGGAACGAGAGCCCGTTTCCATGTGGCTCTGCATATTTCTATATGGGTGCCTTGATCTGCCCGCAATAGATTTATACAGATTGACTGTTAGTGCACGTGTGTGTGTGTGTGTGTGTGTGTGTGTGTGTGTGTGTGTGTGTGTGTGTGTGTGTGTGTGTGTGTGTGTGTGTGTGTTCAAATGCGTGACGGTATGCTGACAATGCTCGGGTCCCGTTGCAGTCAGTTCCAGTTGGCAGAGAGAGCAGAACCAATCAGATAATTGCCCTTGTTTTGGCATTGAGTGGACCCATCCGTTGGCCAGTGGGCTTATTATGCACATTGTATGAATAGAGAATTACATCCTAATGAATATATTATATCAGCCCTCAGTTTACCCACACCGCTGTGATATAAAGAGATGAGATCAACATCATCTGCCCTGATGAGGTGATGAAATTCAGCTTCTCTTCCCCACCACAAAGCAAAACTAATGGCCATGCAAATGACATTTTCAAACAAGCAGATTGGAGTGAGAACAGGGCGCCGTTGATGCTAAACACTGTGACGCCAAGCAGAAAAACACTGAAGGCTAAAGCTGCATCAACAGTGTCGGGCGGTCAGTCTCACTTCTCAAAACATGTTATATTATATATATATTTCATCAACAGCAGAGGCCTTGATAAAACCGTGAAACTTTGTAGAGAGTTTATAATAGGACACAGGCAATCAATGGGAGTCAGTAGAGAGAATACATGCAGCGAACCAATAAATTAGTTACATTTTCTTATAATCTTTTCCAATTCAGGGCTAAAACCACAGCCAAAATCCATGCTTCCCATTTCTCCTCAATAGCCTACAGTAGGTATTCTGCCAATAAAATACTGTCTGCTGCCAGTGTGTTCTATAACCACACCACAGAGGCACCTCAAAGGCACTACAGCTGATTTTCAATCATGCAGCACAACAGGTTTTGGGTGGGTCGGGTCTGGTAGAGGGACAGTAATACAATAGCCCAGCAGCAGGCGCCTATTTGGACACGTTGTCAAGGAGAGAAGCAAAGGGCATCCAACTGTTCTTACAGGCCAGCGGGAGGGCCTGTTTGAGGCTCTGCGGTTCACAATCACAATGGTGGCTTTCGGACGTGGTCCCAGATCATTGGACACCTACAGCTGCCTTGTCCTTGAGGACAACACAAGGAGGTAGACCAATTACCTGCGAGATCAGCAGGTTGGCCTCTCCCCTCCCACTGTCCTGTCAGCATCCTGTACATGTCTGAACAATAACCACCCCTAATCCCAATGTTCAAAGTCTGATGGAAAAAGCCTGGGAGAATAACAAACATGGGGAGGGGTTTCATAATTCAGGAGAGGTTCATTGCCATCGTGTTTGTTTTAAATGCTCTTTTTCTACTGATGTTAACTATTGTAGCACATTGGGTGTAAGAAATGTGCATTCAAATATAATTTATTATATTTATTATTATTAATACTACTTTTTGTATTATTATGATTCATTGTTCTGTGTTTTTGAAACCCACTCACTACCTTTACACTACCATTATACAGTATTTTGAATAAGGCTTTATTGTGAATTATGTGTACCATATGTCAACGGTTTTAGGAGCATGAATACTGTAGGCAGAGCTTTATGTCTTTTTCTGATAGGGCCATAACCTCATTGAGAAGTCCATTTGGAAAAGGGATAGAATAGATATGGAAACAAATATTGCTATTCACTTTTTGAAACATTTGTTGGAAAGCCAGATGCTAAAATACTGACCATGTATTTGCTCCACACATACAATATAACATTTGATTTTGTTTTCCTCACCTAGAAGATGAGTTGTGTTATTTACATTCAGGTGGTTAAGTGCACGCAAATACCTGGTTAGTACTTTTTGGAGATGCATTTTTCCACCATTGCCTTAATTTTTACTACAACTGCTAAAAAAACAACAAATAGGTGCAAAGTGTACATACAGATGGCTGCTGTCTGCTTTGGGTAAACCTGATTATTTCTCTTTCATATTTATTTAGGGCCTCCGTTGATATAATCTCTGGGTAAAACACAAGAGAGAACACCGCATCCTCTAAGACATTAAAGGTAAATTTAGCATTGCGCATTGTGTATACACCAACACACATGCTAACACCTTCCAGTCTGTTAATTTTGTGTCGAGTATAAATGTCCCAAGTCCTCTAACAAGGCTCAGGGATGGGCACGATATTTAAATAATTTACTCTCTTCAGATTACTTGCCGTTTCCTCTCACATAACAGAGAAGTCCAATTAATGTGACAGCGGCAGATGTCACCATGTTTACATTTTAACCTTACAAATAAAATCAGCATTTACGAAGGAAACGCCGGTTTGATCCAGGGCTTTGTCCTGTCTGACATTTTGGCACGACTGCTTCAATTTGCAGTGAGCACAAGTCAATGTGGCGGTGAAGTCAATAGGAGAGCGACGGAGGGAATGCAGAGCAATGTGGGATGTTTCAGGAGTGAGAGAGGGAGGCAGGGCGAGGGAGACAAAATGAGCCAAGTGCTGGTGCATCTCAGCCGCTTGCTGTCTGCAGCGTTGATCTGCGCCGCTTGGAGCCCAGGGCGTTCGCCTTAGCCTCCCACTCCTACACCTCCGCAGCTCCCCGTGTCTCTCCCAGCAGGGGGCCCATCTGATCCGCCAAACAGGACTCCACAGATTCTCATTAAACACTTCAGAGACTGACAAAAACACAGGCGAGCCTTCCAAAACTTCACACTTTTTTTGTGAAGAGGTGGGAGCTCACATTTTGATAGGAGAGTCATCAGTAATAGACATATGAACAGTTGATCACCGAAACTCAAGTGCTGAAGAAACTTTAGTCTGTGGAGAGGAGCGAGGAGCAAAACAACAGTAGCTTCCTCTGCGGCTGTACTTACGCTCTGATCTAATGAAAGCAAAATCATTTCCACTATTAAACAATACACAGCTGAGGGCCTCTAAAAAAGTACAATTAGGTCATGTAGCAGACTCTTTTATCCAAAGTTACTTACAGTGAATACAATTAATGAGCAGGTAGGAGCTAGTCATCTTGTTGAAGGATTCTTACAGGTAGGTCGGGCGTGTTGGGGACTGAACCCACAACCAGCCAGGTGGGAGTCGACCACCCTAGACAATAGGCTATCCTGCTTTTTAGGCCACCCAGAGATAAACAATTGCTTCTGCATGTTGCTGATTTAAAATGTGTATTGACTTGTTTCTAGCATACATTCCTCCAGGATCTCTGTATCTTTAAAGGCCGAGTATTGTGAATCTTTGAGGCAATCAATGCAGTAGACAAAACAGAAAAAGCCTACAAACGCATATTAAAACAGATTCCGCAGTTGCAACACAAAATATACAGTATTTTTCTGCAATCCCATTTTGCAAAGATCTAAGCTCTAAAATAAGACACTGAATACACTAGAGAGCTAATGGATCAAGTAGCCTGATAATTAATGAACTCCTGAAAACAGACCAGCATTAAATCATGGGATTTCACAATAAAGAACACACATAAAAACAAAGGCACGCAGAAGGAACAAGCCTAGCCTAAAATAAAGCACCGCTTTTGAATTATAATGGTAAAATGCCTAAATGTCTAAATGAATAACACGATATCCATCTGCAGTTCAGCGTGTAATTCATACTGTTCCAAGTGTCTTTCTTCAGGCAGTCTGAAACGCCGTCTACAGCACAGCTAGCAGACGGGACTATTAAAGGCAATTCGGAGCACTAATTAAAGTTGTTACGTATGACCTCAACATGCTAGACTGGTTTAATCTCATCTGTTCCCCCGCCCGCTGACTGCTACATGAGACTCTCCGTCCCTGCGTTTGGCCTGGAAATAATAATTCACACATGTATTAGTCACATGTTGGATGAATCTGATGAACTCAATCGGGTGTTGGCTGGGCAGTGTTCGTGCTCGGTGACAGATGAGGAGAGCGGTCAGTTCATCTCGGGGGGCGCCAGAGGTGTCTCTGTGAGTACACAACCGCGTCGCCGTGCCGCTTGTGATTAGAAACAACACCCCATCATCCCTCGGCCCCCGGTGGGGTGGTCGCTGGCCTTGACGCGAACCCTCTTCTGGTGCCCAGCTGGGGCTGTCTCTCCCTCTGATGCTCTTTCTGAGACAGGTGACAAGTGGGGGGAAAAAGGGGAGGCAGAATCTACCTTCTGTTGCCAAATAAAAGGGCCGCTAGAGGTGTGAAAGAGTGCTGTTGCGTTCCTCGTCAAAATAGAACCAGTGTTTTGTCTCAGCCAAAGTCTCCACAAATTGTGCTCGTAGGGCACAATGCAATTTCTGTCAGAGCACCCTTTAAGAGCTGAAATTACACACTTACGCCTGGGGGGGGGAGAGAAGGTGTCTAACAATAGCGGCCCGGACTGACATTAATCTCTTTAAGCTCATAGAGGTCAGAAGAGCGCTTTGCCATGGGAATGCCGAGCATCCCTGGGCACCTCTAATTCCACTGCTTGTTCTTCCAGAGCTAATAACTCCAAATCCATCCAGATAGCTGGCTGAATCGGGCATATTTCCTTTGTCTTCTGTTCCCCCCTCCTTCTGTGTTGCAATGGGCCGTGTTACTTACACTTGCACTTGACGGCGAGTGATGTCTTTACACAGCAGACGTGTAACACAGCACCCTGATTCACTGAGGTAGATAACCTCTGTTTTAGACAGGGAGAAGCTTCCTCTGCCAGAGGTGTTGGATTTCCCTCTCTGCTATTTACCGAGCATGTGAGATTTCTCCTGCGGTCAGCATGGCTTCAAAATGCCAGCAAAGTCCACCCACTGATCTGTTTGGCAGCACAACAGCGGTCGCCTATACACACTCAGCCTTTCTTTTCTTCTTTCTCATTTTTCTTCTCTGTCTCTCTCTCTCTCTCTCTCTCTCTCCCTCCTTCCCTCCGTCAGGGGGATAATGTGGGCCTGCAAATGAAGAAGTCTAACTTCCATCTCGGGCTGCCAGGGATCAATATGTGCGGCTCAGCATCAGGCATGACGCTCTCGCAGGGGAGACCAGAGGGGCGATTCAAACACCCCTTAACTTCTCGCACGTAAAAACGGCACGCGGGCTGCTGTAATTCAGCTTTTTATTGCCCCTATTTACTACATGGCTTGAGCACCAAACAATAACAGATGTACCGGCTGGTTTGACACAGTGCCATGGCGGGGACATGTCTCTACTGGGAGACAGGTCCATGAAATAAAAGCATGGTCTGCATACAGTGCAGAAGAGAAAGATAAGTGCGATGTGAAGGAAGCTTGGATATTGCAGTGCTAGAAATCTAATTGCCGCACACAACCAATACCCTGCCAACTAGGAAGGAGTTGCAAATAAAGGAGCTGAACAAAATGGCAGCCAAACGCAAGAAAAAACAGATGACCTCTAGATGCACAAAAAGCAAAACGGAAGCCACAGGAAGCCAAGCGCCACAGGACAAGAAGGTTGCCTGGGAGTTACCTGGACAGGTGGCCACGCAGGCACTTTTCTGGACGTTCTGCCCTTCGCAGGACGTGCCTCCGTTCAGCGGGGTTGGGTTGGTGCAGCTCCGACTCCTCTTCTGCCAGCCACGCCCACACACAGCGCTGCAGGACGACCAGGTGGTCCACGTGGACCAGCCTCCGTTGACTGTCCAGACCCGTGGCAGGCGATGGAGGGGTGGGGGGAGGGAGAAGGAGGGAGGGAGGGAGGGATGAAGGAGGGAAAGAGCAGCCAGGATTACCCGACATGCACCCAGGAAAACGTTGTGCTGAGCTACAGAAACCGTGATTACTATTACGCTCGCCGGTCCATCACTGCAGGGAGGACTTTACGGAAAAGCAGGGGCCTGCTTCCTGCGTCTGCTGGAAGCTTGCCAAGAAGTACAAAAACTTCAACTTGAAGCAGAAAACAACATGGCAGCCAGTCATCTTCTGAAAAGTATCTGTGACTAATGCACATTTTACAAGTCTCTGAATTTCACCACGGCAAGGGATGACCATAATGCTAAAAGCTCATAATATATTGTAATATAATCGCTGTAAAGAAATGCCACTTACAGCAAAATGGTAAAAAATGGATGAAACCACAGAATCTACTGCCAGGAAACGCAAACCCTCGTCTGAATATGGCATACAGTATCTCGACATTTCAACAATTCTGATTGTCTTTGCGTCACCACTGATTTAATATAATTTCACACTGCTCTTGAAGCTTAAGTGTTCCTTGAATTGCGAACAGTACTATATTATTTACTTCGTTTTCATATTTCAGACTGAAAGACAAGGCTATTTTCAGTAATTACAGCCACACTATATAATCTCTCCCATTGCAGGGAAGCCATGTTCTGAACCTCAACTGGCTATTGCTGCATGATTGTCGCTGTATAATCGGATCACGGCAAGTGATTACATCAAATCAAGCTGGTTTATTTCTAATCAACCATTAACTTCTTCCTGTATCCTCTGTGTTCCCAGCTATTCCCGATTCCTGATTTGTTGACTTGAGTCTTGTTCCTCCTTTGTACATACGCTGCTCCTAATTTCCCCCCTAACTCTCCCTTGCGCGCGTTGTGGCTGAATCATTTCCTTGCCCTCTCTTTGCGATTGATTGCCCACCACGGCGAGGTAAATTGCCAGGCAACTCGGCCCCTGATTACCTCTTAGCACAGAGCGCAGTCACCAGCCAGGCCTTGTTAAAATGCATCTCTGGCCCCCTCCTGAACCCCTGTTTGAGAAGGGGAGGTTATTATGACTTGCTATACCAAGAGTCCAGCTAGTGCACTGGGCTCTGATGCTTTAAGCTAACTCAATTATTCTTTTCTGGTACAGGGCTATGTAGGTGAACAGCAGTAATGGCCCTTTTGAATCGGTCCTCTTCTACTAAGAATATATTGAGTAATGTACACTGAAAAATGCATAAGCAAAGTAACCATGATGACATGATGCAGTCATTATTTTAAGAGAATGTAGTTTGCAATGACTGGTGTATAACCGGTTCAACTGTTGACAAATGTACTGATTGTAAATCACTCTGGATAAAAGCGTCTGCTAAATGCTGTAAATGTAAATGTAAATCTACTATAATTTTTACACAAATTAACATTGGAATAGCAATAAATGTGTCATCTTGTCATGAGCAAAGGGGGCATATTGCAGGCCCCCCTGCCATTTATCCTCAATGACAGGTTAAAAGCATTGATTGGCAACATAGAAAGGCCAACAATGGAGTACAAATGGTCTCTACTGTCATTTTACCTATGGATTTCTTTATCTGAAAATGCACATAACAAATAGTGGAGCCCCCTTCAAACAACAAATCTACTGGAACAAGGAATAAGATCTAATACTGACAGACTACACGACTGCCCCATCCTCAATAAACAAACCCCTCCCAAAAGCCAATACAAAAATAAAAATGTAGTGGTACTCTTTCTGTAACACTGTCCACCACTAGTGTGTTCTGCATCGACTGAAATTAACACATTCCATCTGAAACCATTCACTGAGAGTCTAAACTGTCCACTGTTCTTATTCGCCGGAGACAGTTTTTGGTAGCAACTTCTCATGTTGTAGTCTAACTATAGTGCAGTGATTTTATTGTATTTTGACGGCCCCAGCAAACACATCGTTAGATACAGTAGTGCATCCTTCTTGTACACACAATGTTGCTTTCGTGACACATTCCCAGGCGAGTGCCCTTCTCCTCTTTGCATGTAGCGGAGAATTAAGATGGTCGGTAATTTATGCAAACTTTAGTAGTGCCAGTGCCCAGGGAACCCTCTGTGGTAGAAAATGTGCTGTTCCTCTGCATTTTAATAAAGGTCAGTCTTCTTATCAAGCCAAGTCATTATTTACAGTTTGCTGTTAATTCAATTTTTGTTCTCGGCATTGGATCCACTACGGGGACAGAGGAAGATTGCAGCCCACAGATAGTTGTGGTCAAATAGATCCTCGGTTGTGCTAATCATTATGCAGCAGCACTTCGCTCTCATTTATCTTCATGGGTATTTATTATCAGCTATGTATTGCTGAAAAATAGTGCTGACTTATGGAAGCATCACTACAAGTAATATGGCATACTGCTACAATTGCAAACATAGTCTGGAAACTGACAAAGAATCCCACCAAGGTATTTACTGCGTTAAAAGAGGTCACGTAGAAGCGGGGAGGGGAAGGATACAAAACCGGATTTATTTGAGCGTATTTCATGTTTTCACATTTTAAAGCCGCAGCACGGTATGAGAGCACCTCAGGTGTGCCGAGGTGCGATGCGGCGCTGCCCTGTTGATAGAAGGAGTTACCCACCATAGACTAGGACAGTGGCCGAGGTGCTTTTGCGTCTGGCAACAATGTTCTTGGCCACGCAGGTGTAGTTGCCCGTGTCGGCCAGCCGCGCTTGTTTGATGACGAGATTATGGTCAGCCGTGATGAAGAAATTGGGGTCGCCCGCCGGGTCGATCACATCCTCATTCCTCTGCCACTCCACCTGAAAATGGGTTTCCACGGTCACAACTCAATGTAGTTGGATATGAATCCCCCCTGCCGCAGACCATCAAATGACCACATACAGATGCAGTACGTAACACAGGTGACTGATGCTATTCTTTTATATCAGGAAGAATTCAGAGAACTCCAGTCTCAATTCTCAAACAGGAGATTGTTTATGCTGTATAGTGCAAGAGACGCGAGAGAGATTGAGTTAAATTATTTAGGAAACAAATGCATTTCTGTTTCTCTTTGAGTTTTGGACCTACCGCTTTTGTACCTGCTGTAGCTGCTGGGAGCCTGTGAAAGAGCAGGTCAAGCCTTGTGTATTCTCCGTGCCCTCTCAAGGCAGCTAAAAAACGGATGTTATTTCTTTTTTTTGTTGTACACTGAGAGAGTGTCTCGCGTGTTCTCCTGCTCTCACTTGACCCTGCGCTGTCTCAAGAGTAGCTAGCGTACAGTAGCATTGTGGTTGCTGTAAGCTGCAGCCTGTTCCAATACTCCGTATAATTGGGCTTTCTTTCTCTCGTTGTGTAATGTTCCCTTGCTCCGCTCTGCTCTGATGTTTTATTCTGTTCAACTGTGCTTGGTGCATGCGCTCCTGTTTGTCCAATCTCTGATTGGCTTTGGATCTCTGTACTATAGAATAGCCTATGTTTGTTATTGGGTCGGTGGAGGTCTAGCTGGGACCGGGAGTGTGAAGCTGATAAAACAGCTGGCCCCAATTTGAAACTCCACGCACACACTCACACACACTTACGCCAAAGCGAGAGTTAGAAAGACCGTCCATGTGAGTGAAGAAAAGTTTGTGAGAAAAAGACACAGGTGAGAGAAGAACACTGATATAGAAAAGTAAAAAAAAGAAAGAAAGGAATCCATAGGGGAAAAATGAGAGCAACTGTACACGCGTGGGTGCGAGCGAGACAGAGTGAAAGAGAGAGAGGCAAATAGAGCCATTAATTATAGATCAGCCTTTAGAGCTGTCAAACCCAGAGTGAAGCCTCCGAGCCCGCCTTGACTGATGTGACGAGACAATGTGATATATGGCTTCCCACAGATGTAAAGGAGATAATAAATCAATAAGGGGGAATAATTAGAGGTGTAACTCATCCGTCCAGGGGTGTTGGGTCTGTGGTATCGCGGGGATGCTAAACCTGCGAGGGCTGAGGGCTTTCCCCGCCCCTCTCTCTCTCCTCATCCTACTGGTGAATGAAGGGAAACGTGATGCTAGATGTGAACCTATAAATAACGTGTGCCTGGGCTCTGTCTCTCACCTCAGCGACTGGGACTCCCTCGGGGGGGTGGCAGCGCAGTAACACCTCCTGGTCCAACGCCACCTCCTTCCCCAGTGGCTCCTCCTCAAAGTTCTTCCGCAGGTCTGGTGAAGAAAAGGTGAAAAAAACAACATAACCTCTGAGAGTAATTGGACATTTAAATACATGACCTGACAACAGTTCTATTGTTCCCTCAGCTAAATAGCTCCTACCCACTAAGTGTCGAACTGCAACTGGCCCTCCGAGTCACAAGGGGATCTGGCGCGCCAACCGACCCAACTCCGTTGCTTATTTTGCGCTGCCCGGGCCGCTCGGAAGACGCCCGTCTACCGCCGGAGGGGTTCAGGGATCAGGCGGAATCTATTGCATTACCCCCCTGTCACTCCTCCCTCCAATCCACTTTTCTCTGGCCCGGCATCCGCCACCCTTCTCGCCTCCATCTGTACGAAGGCTTGGAGCAGTCACGCGAAAACAAAGCCCCTGAGGAGCCTGGACAAGACTGGCTGACTGGCTGTGGCTTCACTTTACGTCTCGCCGAGCTCTCTCTCTCGCTGCTGCCGCAGCGAGCCAGCGCGCCCGGGCCGGGGGATTACACAGGTGAAATTGGCAATGCGTCTTTGTCGGAGGAAAAAAAAATAATAGGATAAATGCTCAGCTATTTGCATTTGATAAGCAAGGCGGGCTGCAGGTAGCTGGTGGGCAAGGCCCTATTTCAAGTTGTAGTATTTACCTCAGAGTTGGAGGTAAACAATGCATTACCGTGTCGTTAGTGGTTGAGGCATGCATCTGAATGCCGTCAGTGCACTCTTTAAAAACAGATGTTGGGCCTGTCTGGGCCAATCATAACACAAGGAACATTAGAATGAGGAGAGCGCTTGCTGACATTCAATTTAATTAAAGGCGATTTAATGGGACTGGATGAGAGCGAAAACACAACGATCCTGGAAGGCTCAAACATTCGTTTCATTTCCAGTGTGAAAATTGTCCTAGATGCATGTGTGTGTGTATGCATGTGTGTGTGTACATATTTACAGTAGTACATTATAATATGTGCATATCCTTATCGTACATCTTACTGACATTGTTGAGCTCAAGGTTGGATAATAAGTGTGCTTTAGAAATGTCTGGCGGCTTGGAGCTGGCACTGGGTCTATAATAATGCATATTTATGTGTGAATTAATAAGCCAAATGCTATCAAATGCTCAGGCGCAAAATGTCTTCTCCCAGTAAAGCTTTTGAGGCTGTAGCTCGAGATATCTTTCTGTTCGCACGACAGATTTATGATTACTGCACAGCAATATATTTCATATCTGTTTTCATCCCAGTTATTTTCATCATGGAGGTCATTGCTGTATATATACAGTATATACTGTATATAGTATGCACTCCGTGTGGAATGAATGTTGAAACCTTTCTTCCTCAGATAAATGCATTACTGTTTATCTTGTTCCTTGTCTTTGTCTGATAAATATTAATTTATTAAGTGGCATCTCAGGAACGGCAGTTTAATTGAAATCATAATAAATTGTGTGGCATTAGACTGCACTAATATTTACATGATACACTTCTCTCTAACAGGCAAATATTCACCCTGCTATCACCATCATTATCTTTGCTAAATGTGGCACTGTAAGCACAATGTCACCAGTGGTCTTGAAATAACCAAATAATCTCAAGTTACACTTACAGGCGATCCTGATATATGCTTTTTGGCTTTTCTGGGTTCCCGTAGTGCTCCACGCCACACACTGGCACCAGTACTCATCAAGACCAAAGATCTTCTCCACCTGCTGTCTGGTGATGTCAATCTTCACCTGCATTATAGGAAGCGCTGCAAAACAAATAGAGGATCATAGTCAAAAACAGGAGTAGAAGCCGACCTAAATTCTTCATGGTGTTTGCAGTTTGAAAAAGCAGTATGCACTTCTCAATGGGAACTTAAAAAAAATGGGAAAAAAAGAAAGGAAAAGAAAAAGTTGATTTGATGTGTTGCATTGATTCTTTAAATGCGCGGGTAACCATGACCCAGGCCAGTGAAGGGGAACTCATTTGTAGGCAGGCAGGGTAAACAAGCAGAGCACTATAATCAAATATAAACAGAGTGCTTGTTAACTGGGGAGAATGAGAAGAAAGCCTCGCAGCCATCCTCTGGTGTAATTTGGGGAATGGTAAAACAGTGGCAGTTTAAACATGGTCTCAGTCACAGTCATTTGGGAGGGGGGAAAGGGGGGGTGGGAGGGTTCCACAAACACACAAACAAACACTCCTTGGAATATTAATCCTAGATCCTAGGAGTGTCTTCGCAATATATTGCATACATAATGTATATAAAAAACGTGTCTATTACATTTCAAGATGAAACTCTTACAAAGCCCTCTCCAAACATAGTAAAACACAGCCAATAATCCATTTTTGATAAACAATATATATGTAGGGTTGACATACTGAAGCAGTTTCAGCTTGTCGTCATGTTGCTTGATATTTGAGAAGCAATCTTTCATTTCATTTTATTTTGACCTTTTTGCTAGGGACCTGTAAGCCAGGGGTGTTTTCTATATACTGAGTAATGACCTTGGACCCTGCTGTTTTCCATCTCTAATGAACAGATCGACATGCTATTCCCAACCATGCCCGATCCTTTGTCTCTACGGACGGACCAGTCTATATGAACACTGGGCACGCAAACCACAGCCCGGCTAGACACAGTAATGTATACACTACAGTCTTGTGTATTTAGGTCTAAGGGCAGCAGTTCAACTGCTATTTATCTAAAAGCGCTTCATAACACAAAGCCCTCTCCCTATGCATACTCCATTTGCAATGATAATTTCCAGCGCTGGGTCAAAATGAGTGAAGCCGGTCTAAGTAGCACCTATCAGGTCATCTAACCTATATGGCAATTACATAGACACTCGCGCAGACACTAGGCCTTCACAGGCCAAAATATGAGTCTTTAGTAAACAATTGGTGGTGAATTGCATGTGGTGTGCAGTGCCTTAAACAGTGCACGCTAGACCAACGGAGATGTGAACCCTCATAAAGCCAAGAGCATCCAGAGCCGGCAGGCACACACACACACACACAAACACACGTAATAGAGCCTACATGAGATGAGATTACCACTGCAGCCCCACCAGCCCCAGAGCCCCCCACTCACAGCATCAACACCCCAGTCTGGTTGCCAGATTGCACCCACCATCCATGATTCTCCTGTCACTCACAGGTAAAAAATAACAACAACAAAATAAATCATAACAATTTAGTCATTTAGCTGCAATTCATCCAAATCCACTTAGAGTGGAAGCAGGTATGGGTTAAAACCAGGGCCTTAGTGGCTAGGAGACGATCTCTGAGGCCACTAGGTTACCCATTTCTGATGAATGCTAAACCATCGTATTATGAACTATAGGATAGAGTTTGCGGAAGACTGTATTGCAGGCTTGAACAGGAAGTCGTGGTGAGAAACACTACCAAGAGCAATTTGAAGCTCTGCTTGCCTGAGTAATTGCCTTCTGTTTCCTTATCTCTTCCTGTTTTCATAATTACCTGCTTTCTGTCGGTGACACCTTCCAGTAACACTGCTGTGAGTCACTCAGTCCAATTTCACTCCAATTAATAAGTAGGACAAAACAATCTCATTGGTCCTGTTGCTGTTAACAGAAACAGTGTAATTTCACAGCGCTGAATAAATATTAAAAACAAAACAAAAACGTTTATCTTTTATTGTCCTGCGGGGGAAAAATGCATCATTCCTAAGATGAGTTTGTTAATGCAACCAGGATATGCTTGACCCAAGCCTCTCATAGAGTCGATTTATTAGCGTCATATTGAATCCTAGAAGGCATCCTGTAGCTGGAAATAGTGTTGTTGACAATCACATTATCCTGTTAATAACAACGTGCAGTGTTATACCTCTGTTTTCAGCTTTCCTAGAATAATAGGGAATTGCCTCATCCAAGAATAACAGCTATTGACTGTGCACTTACTGTAGCATCTCAATACAACAATTACATCGCTATTAAATGTACCTGTGGTTCCTTTGATTCACAGTGCATTCATATATCAGCTCATATTCTCAACCTGAATACCCAATAAAACATTAAAGGGACAATCTGACGTTTTGAGTATATAGCGCCCCCCTAAAATCGGCCAGATTTGCTACTGCACGTGCTGAGTTCTCAGGTGCGGGAGGGATGGCTTGCATCCTCGTGTTTGAATCCCAAACAGAGTTGTTTCTCTAACGGCCGCAAAATAATCTCTGATTGCCCTTTAAGGAAACGTGATTAAGAGATCGACACCAATCAACATTTTGGACATCCCTTGCTTTTAGTGGAAAGCAGTGACAGGCCGACGTACGGAGCCCCAGACACCGGCAATGCAATGTTTCTTAAATAATGCTTCTCCATGCCTTCATGGAAATGGCAGCGTCTAAATAACACCACATACACAACCCAAACATTTTCATACACACACACACACACACACACACACACACACACACGCACACAAACAAACACACAGAAAGCACCATCCACATACTTATCCATTCACCTGTTCCCTGTGGTAAAATGGATGATTAAGTCAGGCGCTTCAGTCCTGCCTCTCAACATCCTGGCCTCTGTCAATCACCAATCTGTGTGCACACTATGGAGTGGGGCTGAGGCAGACAGAGAGCGACGGTAGAGGCTTGTCTGAGAGAGGCAACAGGGAAACTGTCTTGGCGGCGGACTCCCCAGGGCTCAGGTCAAGGAATACCAATGAAAACCCACCGTGGTGCATTAATACATCAAGGCAAGAGAAAGAAGGCAGAGCCCAAAGAAAAAGGCCATGCAGCTTCATGAATGAACTGACCCTAGTGTTGTGTGAGGGTCAGTTGTGGCAAAGAGCATGGCGGTGTGCAAGCAGGATTTACTCCCCATTAAAAACGCACACAAAAGGCAGCAGAAACATTTGCTCCAGCGTGATTCTCTGCTGTACGTGTGGCAATGAGATGATTATTCACCGATATACTCCATTTAAATGTGTGAACGAAACACTATCACTTCCAACTAAAGACAGTCACACTGAGAATGACAAGGGCACGGTCATGAGCAACGCGTCTGTGTAACTGGTGCGCATGAATGTATGTCTACGTGCGTGAGAGGGGTAAACATCGTTGGACTTAATCCATGGGGAGTCGATATAGGGCTCGTCTGAGTTTGAGACTTTATTTTTTTCTCACCCATCTCACCCCCACTCTTGTTTTCGCAGGCTGTGACCTCAATTCCACTGGGGTCATTTGCTTATCAAAGGCGAGGACTGGAACTTGCAGGTTTTGAAGTGCGTGTTCATTGTGACCGAGGAAATTGAATTAGGCCTTGCTCCCGCCGTGCGTGCACGGCTGGGATTCATCAGTGGGATAGAGGGATTAGGGTTTGGCGTTTGGAGTTCGCAATGGTGAGCGGTCAAAAGCGTCATTTGACCCCACTGGTTCTTTGTACCTGTTGGGAGTTATCGCAGCACCACTGCGGGGGGACAGTGCGTTCCTCTCAAGCCAATTTCTTTAGTCTTCCCATGAGGAAAGAAAGCCTCATTTTGGAGTATATTGTACATTGTATATTGTAGAAAATCGGCCCAAAATGCGTAAAACACAATTACTGGCATCGCCAAAAGCAGAGTTATCCTTGTGCCACAGAGGCCAAGGGCATGGACACGCCATCACCCGAGGCCTATGACTGAAGTCAAACGGCTTTCATCAAACCTTCATTACCATGTAAAGTACGGCGGTGATGTGTGGCCCATTCGAGCTGACATGGAGACTGAGGCATGAACAGTGTGAATGGCAGGCGCAGGCGTCGCTGTCTGTCTATAACCAGGGCCAATGTGGCCTTCTGAATGACACATGGCTCTATTAAGTGGAGAGAATGAAAACGAGAGCGGGCCATACAGTAGATAAAGACAATGAGGGGTATAAAAGGAAAGAGAGAAGAGAGGAACGGTGGACAGAAGAGGAAGGAGAGGAAGGAGAGGAAGAAGAGATAGGTGAGAGGGGGTTCCCATGCAGGGGCCCGGCTGTGAGGTCGTGACACAGTCAGTAGGACGGTGTTCTGGGTCAAGGCTCGGCCTCCGGCTACGACCAGCTTTTTAAAGTGCTCCCTTTGATTGAGCTGTCCATTTGCCACAATGAATGCACAGCGCAAGGACCCGGCGATACTCTGAATGTCGTTACAGATTATTCATGGCTGACAAACAGGCCAGCAGGTAGCGTTCCAATCAATCCAGTTAGGCTCAGTCCAATGCCACGCCAAGGAGACTCAGGTAGGCCCTCCTCTTTGATGAGTAGCAAGGGATTTAAAAAGAGATGAATGGTAGAAGCGATGCTCTTACAATAGACTGGTACCCTTGGATGTATCCTCTGTTTTCAAGGAATGCATCTGTTACTTAGTTCAATGTTATAACTTTTTAATTTAATACTAATTTAAATTTTCAATCATTAATTTTTATACTGTGAAATAACCATTGTCCCAGCTAAACTATAATGAAACAGTGCAGCAGCATTTGTTTTGCCTTAAAGCGGTACCAAAATTTAATTTAACCCTGTACTCTGTAGCTTCCTGACCTCAATATAAGTTAGTCCTCACTCTGACATTTGGTAATGTTAAATAATATGAATTAATATTAAGGTAAGGAAGCTTCAGAGTCAAAGTTTTAAGCTTTAAATATCTGAAATTCTATCTTTCGTGGCCATTTGAAAAAATTATACTGTACAATTTGTAATATATGAACATACGATGTTCCGTATGTTCATACGTAATCATATTTTTTTACATGATAACAGCCCCGTTCATTCACAATTCATATTGTTTTGAATTTGCTAGCTTAGGCTATATGACATACACATCATGTACAAATACTAAATGTTTTGTATATGCTAGTTTAGTACCACATACATGTCATATACAAAACATACAATCGACTGTGTATGGGTACTAGCATACACAGAAGTATAATGTTGTATGAAAAAGGTTGTATAGATTTGTTTTCATATGAGGATATACAGTACTGTATGCCACTGTGTTGTGTTAATCTCACTAACCGCTGAACTGTGCCTCATGTTAACACTTCAACATGGGGTGAATATCATTCTAACTCAATTGTAAAAATGAACTCACTGTGTGAGTGAGGTCTTCACTCTGGTAAAACCGGCATCGACAAACACAAACAACACTATTCACACAGGATCTCACAACAATGCACCGCGTATAATACAGAAGAAAATTTAGATTTTCATTTTTGGTTGCACAGGTGTTCACAGGTTTCACAATGTGATAATCAACTCATTTACAGAACATGCCAGAATTACTTCTCCATGGTTGTGTAGACACGCACAAATCACTTGCCGTAACAAAGGAGGCAATAAAACATTCTGATTTATTTATTACAGATATAAACCTGATCGCTAACACCAACTAAAAAGGTCACAACTGATTAAATCAAATGAAGAATAACGCAACGCAATGGATTTGCCATTTGCGATGCTCCTGCTTAATTAGCTTGCCTAACCTTTCTATAAAAGCGCTCAGACAACTGTGACGTATACAGACTCTGTGATTTACCACTGTGGCCTTCTTGTAATTACTCTCCACCTACAGTAACATCCTGGGCCCAGAGATTGGCAAATACAGAATGTCCCGGAACCCATACTTCTCAGGCAGGGAGCAACTGGGACCCAGTTCTTTATCTCCGGCACACACCTTGTCCTACGTCAAATGAGAACACATCGGAGGTGAAGGCCTTGAGCGCTCTGCGTCCGCTTCCATTACACTCCGCGGATGTGGGAGGATCTGATAGAATGTTACCCGCATGAAAGCCATGATAATTTGCTCAGGCTAACATGTTTCTCTCCCCCTTGTCTGACACGGCCTTGGGCTCTGAAGTAAATAAGGAAGGCTGCCGTTGGTTAGTCAGCTCGGCTCCCATCTGGTTGCTGGGTGCTCTCTGACATACAAATTGCATTAGGGTTTTTTCCCCTCCCTCCACACGATCAGTTGGCCCCTCATGGGTCTTTGGCCGGTACTGTTTAGTGCGTCGGAAGGCAGAGGCTTTTTTGGTAATCCAATGAAGGTATGTGGGCGAATGTAAATATTCAGCACAACAGCAAACAGCGTTAAGTAAACAGCCCACGGGAACACAGAGGGTGTCAAAGTCCTATAAAACTTTCAAATATTTTGGCTCTATATATTTAGGTGAACTAACATTAACATTCATATCATGCGCCAGTTATTTTTTTCATTATTAATATTACATTTATTAATGATGAATTAATCATAATCCATTGTTCAATATTGCATGTTTTTGTGTTGATCAATGGGGAAATAAAGTAGAAACTACTTGAAAATATACTTTTTTTGTTCTAGGAAATGAGAGTGAATGTTCATTTTAAAAATAGCAAATTGATGATGAATTCAATTCTTAGACATCTGCTATCACTGCATATACTGACGCATGCAACACAGAAGACGTCATAAAAACAGAGGAGGACACGACTTGCAGGTTAGTCTAGTGGTCTAGGCGTTGGACTCCCAGCCAGAAGGTCATGAGTTCCATCCCCAGAGGTGGCCTTCCTGTAAGCATCCTTGAGCAAGATGCCTAACCCCTATCTGCTCCATAGCATCGTGTAATTGTAAGTCACTGTGGATAAAAGCATCTGCTAATTGTAATTGTAAAGGCATCTAACAACCAAGTAGGTACTCGCAATTATAGAGAAATTGGATTGAGATGTAATTTTACCAACCGTGTAGAGTATCTACCTCTATTACATGAGTTTCATTGTATTCCATCTGATCATTAAATATCCGTGCATTACCCTGTGCTTTCTACTGTATTTTCTAAGTCTCTTCTGGGACAGCAAGCCCCAACTGCCTTAAGATCTAACACTGTTTGTTACACACCATTTAAATTTACTTCCATCTTAAGCCAGACTGTTGACAATTTCACTTGTTGGAGGAACTTCACGCAGAGCATCAACAAGTTGAAGAAAAGATTCCTTTCATATCTTGATGCTGGAAGGTGGTGCAGTCACCTGCTAATGATTTGATTGACACCTATTGGCACCACCTCTATACAAATTGCCTTAACATTCCCCAGACCTGAATCCAGTTGAGAACCTCTGGGACGTTATGTATCGGTGCATCCGACGGCGCCAAGTAGCGCCACAGACTGTCCAGGAGCTCACTGATGCCCTGATCCAGGTCTGGGAGGAGATCCCCCAGAACACCATCCGCACCATCTCATCAGGAGCATGCCCAGATGTTGTCAGGAGTGCATACAGGCACATTATGAGCTGCCGTGATGAAATTCACGCAAGTTGGAACAGCCTGTGATTTCAATTGTTTACTTTTATTTTTGGTGTGAGTCTGAATCCAGCCCTCAATCGGTTAGTGATTTTGGTTTCCATTGACTATTGCTATGTCATTTTGTTCTCAACGAATTACACAATGTACAGTAAACTTTTTGATCTTTAATATATTTTGTTCATCGAGACCCAACGTGTGATTTCAGTTTTCCCTTAATTTGTTTTGAGCAATGTATATCAACTGGGCAGTGTTGTTATGCATTTACAATTGCATCCTTGCGAACTATACTGGCTTCCAAGTGTACTAAGGCTATACTGCTTGGTACACTTTTTATATACAGATACCACCACCAAGCCGCTTCTTGTATGCTTGTAACTTGTCATAGGAATGTGTCAACAAATTATCACAGAAGAATGGTAGCCCTTCCACCCACCGTACTGAATTAAATGACGTAAAAATTGCATGAAATGCGTGTCTGCATGACATGTTATAATAACACTTGGGTACACTGAGTGAGGACATTACACAGCTCCTGGTTTAAAAGGAAAACAACAATAAAGTGGATGTTTGTTTGAGCAGTGTGTAAAATGTCTGTACTGAAAGTCTCCTTGGGGCCAAAAGCAAAGAATTAACTGTCAGCTATTCAGTTTCTCTGCCAATCAAAACTCTCCATGGACTATTTAGCTGTCAGCTTCCTCACTACCCCTCCCGGCTCCACTATTTTTAAACAAATTTGAGCAGAACAGGTGTTGATTGACAATGTAACTCCTTCTTTTTCTCCATCTGTCAGCATGCCATTCACTTCATTTCATTTTAAAGTGGTGGGGAGATCAAATCGAAAACATAAAATTACATTATGGCAAAACTTTGAAATGAGAGCTTGTGTTTTATTTCCCATCAAGGAACTAGTGGTCAGGAAGGAGTTTACTGTTCCTTTCCTACTCAATTCAGGACATCTATTTGCTCAGTGTGAGGGTTATGCATGAAGGCCATGAGCACTCTGGTGCATGCAGTACACTGCATTTCAGCCTACAGGTTACTGTTCAGACCCATCCAAACCAAACCAACCAAAGTAGTAAATTATTGGTCTACAAAGGATAGGTGGAACGGAATGTATATGTTCTTGTCCCCCCCACACTAAGACATGCATGTTAGTTGAACACACATGCCCTTGCCCTTGATCAAAGCACCTAATATAAGTGGAGTAGGTTCCTGGGTGCGGCACTGTGGCAGAGCACTTATGATGGGTCACATACAGAGGACAAACTCCCCCAAGGGGTTCAATAAAGTGTAACTAACTTAACCTAAAGAATAAATAAAAAATGGTGCAGTAATATGAATACGTGTGAAATTACTGCATGTACGCTGTGCTGAGTCACTTTTTGGATGCAGCTCTGCTGAGTTGCAGTCGGTTGCCGATTTGGCCGATTTAAACGATAACACAACTAGGCACATGCAAGAATGAGCATGACCAACTTAAATGCTGATATATAAAGTTTCTGGTGCCTGATATGAAAGGTGTTTTTCTGACCCAGCCCATTCCACTGAACTCATGTAACCCCACCCCCCAGGTCCTGATACACAAAGAATAAAAAGCTGAAGGTTATTTTAATACTATATGTCAAGGCAGAAAACAATGGGAATTAACGAAATCTAATCAACGTCAAACAACTTTTATGCTGGAGATGTGGCACAGCGTTTTTGATAGTGAAATATATGTAATTAGTTTAGCAAAAGCCAGCTAGGGGCTGACGTGACATATGTTTTGGTGGGAAGACAAAGGGTATACAGGTGGGAGGTTGGAACGCCAGCAAGGTTTGACAAATGGTAATTATCATTTTGAACTTTTGCTGCCTTAATAACAGTTAATTCTATGATTCATTATTCCTATATGTCAAAACCAGCATAAAAGACCCCCTTTTACAAATAAAAGTACAACTTTCATTAAGTGTTAGGGTGCATTCACACCTACCTCGGTTGGTGTGCACCAAGAAACTTTTTCCCTTAAGTTTGGATCTTTTTGACAGGTGTGAACACACACCCGCACTCGGTTGCACACAAAACAAACAAACCCTGGTCCACTGAGAAATGGGGGTCTTGTTCTGCTTCCTGGCTGGTAGGAAGCAGGTGTGAACCCAGTTCTGTGATAGTCCACACCAAACGGAATAAATGACAGGAAATAAGTAAGCTGTAAAGTAATGTGACTGTTATAAACAGGAGGAAAACAAGAAGGGCTGCACGATTATGACAAACATGAAAATTGTGATAATCTCTGTGAGATTGTGATTGTGATAATTAACTCAAAAAGATGACTTCATTGGATACATCTACTGTGGGTATTTGGACCCTATTTTAACAATCAAAGCGCAGTCTAAAGCACATACTGCATGTCAAATTTTACTTTTACTAGTTTAAAGGCGGAAAAAAGGGTCGCAGCACCAGGAAATACTTCGGAAATAATACGTTGACTTCAGACCAGGTTCTTGTTGGTCAACCGCTGCCTCAAGACAGCAATGCGCCAACAATTTGCCTGACCACACCTCATTTTAAGACCAACACGCCCACGGGCACTCAGATGGGCCCAAGTGCATTTGCTATTTAAACAACGTTGGTGTGAAGTGAATGTTTGCAATGTAACACCAGCAAGACGAAAATGAAAAAAAAGGCTCCTACTAAGTGGACCAAACAGGTGTGAAATCAAATAAAAGGGTGTGCTCTTTGTATGAACCTATTAGTATTATTAATAGACATAATTTGAGTTTCCTGCCTTGATCAACACAATCATTTCTCTCAAGGCCAGGTAAGTGGGCTTCAATTAAATCCGCTTTGACTCTCTGCACACTTTCTCAAGTTCACTCAGTTTTGCGCTGTTGTTGTGCTTTAAAACAGGCCCAGCATTACACATATGGTGAGACACACCCAGAGCACCCAGAAAACAAAACACACACACACACACACACACACACACACAGCGGCACACACAAACACATGTGTAGGGATTGTGCTGACCGTCCGGGAAGCCTAATAGAGCACGTTGGCAGATGTGTCACAGGAACGATTCACCTTGCCATCTGTTTTCCAGTGCTTCATCGCCAAATCCTCCCCCTCTGTCCCGCAATCAAGGACAGGATGAAATACAAGTCCCATTATGTGGAAGCAGCTAATAATGCATTATCAATTAGTCCCCTTGGCTATTGATCGATGCTTAGCAGGTGGTACAGGGCCATTTCGTTCATTTAGGACTATATTGCCCTTTTCTCCCCGCTTCTCTTATTTCCTCCTGTTCATTAGAGGCTAGCTTGGGGGCCTATCGGCTTCTGCTTAAATTGCGGCTGGATTGTTCTCCAATATCCTATTAAAGATCATGTTTAATCACTGTTGAGGCATCCCATCGCCATTAGGGAGGCTCATAACCTCTGTCCGAAAATTTAACAGAATATTATCAGCAACAAGGTGGCTGCTGTTGTCTGCAAACACAATGTAGCTGGCAGAGAACTGAGAGTTACAAGAGAACTGTGTGAGACACATAGAAAGGGAGAGGGGAATATAAATGTCTGTTGTCATAATCGTCAATATGTATTCTTTAGAGACTAAATTAGGTTTCCTGCAAGAACATATGCATGTGATGTATTTTGTGTATATATGTGGTGTTTTGCTTTTTAATATTATATTCATTTTGTCACATCTGCTTTGGCAATATATGTAACCTACATACTTGCCATGCCAATAAAGCCCCGTTTGAAGAGAGAGAGAGAGAGAGAGAGAGAGAGCGAGAGAGATGACTGGCTCCTATAATACCGTTGAGTAAAAAAGGTATTAAAATAAAGGTTAGCGATTGTTGTAGCTAAGTCTGCCTTATTTCTCTTTCGATCAGAAATAAATTATGACAGCATATTAAAATTCCGGATCTAGTCAATCACAAAATACATATTTCATTCAAGTAAAACCCCACCGGTTTGCAGACACAGGGGTTACAGCCGTGTCACGAGAACACATTATTACCTCTACTCAGAAAGTGATAGATGGCTTTAAAAGATTTACTGACTACGTATGTGGTATTTAGACTTCACAGAATGGATAGGCACAGGGACCTTGGCACTGATAAACCCCCGAGTTTTAAGAAGAGGTCAGATTCTCTCACAGAGGCAATATAGTTCTGCACATGTGGAGTTATTAAAAATAATATTAAAGCCCCTCTTAATACTATACCATCCAGAGACAGGTGCTGAACACTATATGAAAATCGCCTGTATGAAGTGCAATGCAAATACTGTATATATATATATATACTCGAGCATATATTCGAGCATTTTATTTCCCCATTATATTCTGCTTTCGTTGTTGCAGGTTTGTTGTCAATCAATTCAATCAACAAAGAAAATATAATCTCTCAGCATCTTTATAGGGTTTTATTGAAGCTTTATTGAAATGGGGATCTGAAATGCATGTATTTTCCACCTGAGAGGTTCGATGCTGGGGCAACAATATGGTATGTGGATCAGAAATTGTTTCCATCAATGCCGGCAGATGAAATGCAAACAAAATCAAATCATCCTGCCCGTACAACAATCCTCCTCTCAAATGCCAATCTCCCGTCCCCTCATCATGTGTCTGATGAGAAATCATAGTGAGGGAGAATCACCTAATCTATGCAAACACACTGTCAGCATTGATTTGTTCAGATAGAATATGTCTTTATTAGGACCCTGTCAGACGTCTTCATTTCCCCTGGCCTATAAGGGAGGACGGGTTACAGCCAAAGTGCCGCTCACGGGGGAGGAAGTGAGCGCTAGTGCACGTGAGGCAGCCGCAGCCACAGATTGAGATAAGTCACTGAGGACAGGTAATGAGAACCAATAGACTCTCTAGGATGGATCGATATTGGACATTGATACCAGGAGAGGAAGGACAAATTGCGACATCTCTTTCCCTCTCCCCATTCAAAGACTCGAGACAAGTGGGAGTGGAGTGGTGGGGGGAAGGGGTGGCAGACAAAAACAGACATCTGTCGATAACCTGGGACCTATATCTAAGGAGTACACAGAACAGAGAACTGAGGATGTCCTTTTGTCTTCCTCCGCACTAAACTGCTGTCTGTTGAGGCAAGAGGACAGTTATGGTCTCTATGGCGATCAGCACACCAAGTGATCCAGTGCCTCTGAGTCCTGAATACTGTGTTTTATGTTTTATTTAATATTAAAAAAACTTTCTGAGGGATACAAATCACTGGGGAAATTTGAAATAGTCACATTTTACATATTTAGTTAACGCCTTCGAATACATTGGGACGTCTGGAGCCGCGCTGACGGACGGCGCGCCCCCCTTCTTGTTCTTCCTCGACGGTGTATTAAGCCACCGGCCAACAGCCGCCCACAGCTCCAGCGCACCCAATCCACACACCTGTCCCACATTAGACTAATATCATTCCGAGAGGTTATGTGTGTAGGGTGCTGGGGTTGTCTCGTTGTCTGGCATTGTCTTTGTTGTCGCGAGTTACTCGTTTTGTGTCTCTAGCGACTATATCTAACTGAACCTTGTTATTAAACGCCGAGCTACGCTCATTCTTGCTGCAACCTACGTCTCTCTCTCTCTCGCGCGCGCTGTCCGGTCACCACACACACACACACACACCTGACATACATTTGAATCACATACAGGCACATTCAAAAGTATGGTATATTTGACATGTTAGTTTCAACGTTATAACGTTCATAAACGTTATAAAATACCAACCAATTGTCAATCTATATCCAAAAATAAATAAATCACAGCACAGCTGCTATTGCAATTCGAAAAATGTGATCTTACTATATACAGTAAATGTGCTCACACGTTTGCTTTTATATGCCATTAGCAATGACAAATTTGGTAATGCAAGGCCTACATTAGGTCTACATTTTGGAGATATGGTTTGAATGAAATCTAGGAGAATATTTACCATTTTAAATTACCATTTTAAATTATTAGTCATGTAATTCCACCGAGTCATCACTAGAGGAAAAAAGGTAAGAAAACATCCAGACTATACAAAACAGTATTGGACATTATTATTAATAATAATATTAGTAGTAGTAGCAATATTACAAAACAAAGAAGAACCATTCCTGAAGAGAATCCCAGATTGTCAGAAAGTCAGCCGATAGAATTGAGCGAGAAATCTCAAAGCCTCTTAAGTCTTGTTGGCTGGTCACATGGGTCCAAGGTATTTACAGAGGAATCATGCATCTCTACCTCCTCTGAGAGCACAGTTTGGGCGGAAACTGCCGTCACATTTCAGGCAGAAATATGCCTCAGAGGAAAGAGGGCTATTTTGAGGAGACAATCTTTCACCGTTACAGTGTATGAATTGTCAATACATTTTTGGCAACTTTGGCGTGTCTTCAAATTCCATATTTCTCCCTCCTTAATGCTGGAAGCTGATATTGGCCATCTTCCGGACTGATAAAAGTCCTAGTTGCTTGGCAACAGTTAGGTGTCCACTGTGACTGTGACAACCAGGGTGAGAGGACAGCTCGACAAGCGATGTACGTGCGTACTTGCGCGTGCACACGATCCCGTATTACGCGCACCGTGCCCTCACGCGCTCTGCTGTGGGCGGGCTAGGCGCCTCACATTTCTCCCAGGCAGGCGGATTAAAGGGAGCCATCCGTAAACTCCTCAGGGCAGTGCTGACATTAAACAGCGCGCGCATTTCTGAGAGATCGATGCCGGTGCCTTGGAGCAGCCGTACCTGTGGACATGTGTCCTTCATCCCTCCACTAGCCCTCACATATTCTCACACATGACACATTCATCTTCAAAGCACTGAGACGGCAGAGTGATGCAAAGCACCGAGGGGGAGGCCTTGGAACTTCGCAGGGTTCCAAAAGACGAGACTCGGAGGGAGCCTTGATGCTGTCGGGGTCTGTGACACCCAGCAGGACAGATAAACGCTGGCTATAATGGCGTAGAATCGCGTGGCAAATGGCCTATCATCATTAGACATCGGCAGAGCAATGTTGCAACGGTGATGGGATGTTCCCGTAAACTCTGCAGTTTATTGTGCGGTGCGTTTTTTCATTAATTGACTACTGACAAAACGCAATTCATATTACCAAAGGGAAGTAGCTGGACCGGCTATTCTGCTGCCGGTTGCATTCAGCGCCTCAGCAGAAAAGAGAGAGCATTTCAGCTTTAAAAAAATTTTAAAAATCATTATGTTGGCTCTCTTGTATGGACTGTACAAATATAAGTATTGCAGTGGCTGGGATTTTATACTGAAATGTTCAATCTTTCTCTATTTTGTTCCCACTTCAAACAATGTGCTACTGTGCGTGTGCGTCTTGCACATTATTAACACCATTTCCAAGTCACTTGTTCCCAATCAGTTTGCAGATTGTGAATTTCTGGTTTTAAGATGCAGTTCTAAATCGGACCACATCAGTATCCAGTTGATCTCTGCACTTGATCCTCGTGACAGAGGATAGGAATTGTAACAGGTTTATACGATGCAGATTGAAACCAATGTGCTTATTATGACACACAGACAACACAGATTGGAGGATCACAGGAAATCACAGGAAAATTGCTGAAATGAGCTTCATCCCGCTAACACAGGCACTTGACACTTGTATTTCTGAATCCAATCACGCACAGTGGCGTATTTTAATCTCAGTGGCAACACTGACCTGACAGTTCTGACATGTCTTAGCTCAGATGACAAAATAACTATAGGTTCCATCAAATTTCCAGTCAAAGGTAGATGTATAATACACGCCTGCCATTGCCCTTGACCAAGGCTCTGGCATTAGAGCTGCAGCTGGTCCTCATTGCTCATAAGGCTGGGTTTTACACAAGCGGCAAACAGCAGCAGAATGCATTATGTGCACAGTTACAGCTACAGTACTGCACACCGTACCAGCGTACACCCGTGTACATAGTTAGGATGGGTCAAATAGAGGACAAATGACCCAATGGGCAGCAATGACACTTCAAGTGCAAAAGCAAGATGTCAGACAGTAACCACTAGTTGACATGTACCTGTGGCTGGGTCCACAGTTCGCTCGATCTGGTGGTCGTCCTGGTGAACCCACTCGCCGTTGCACTTGAAGTAGATCTGGGTGGCCGGCGTGGAGCGGCAGGTCAGTGTTACTGGCTTGTTCTTCACGATGTACTCGTCCTCGGGCTCCACAAGGAAGTGAGGTAGCAGGTCCGAGAAGGCAGCAGGAAGCGTTGCCGTGGCAGTGTGCTCGGAACCTTTGAAGGAAATAGACAAAAATGAACTATTAAGTCGAGGAGAGACAGACAGAGAGAAAAGGAAAGAGAGAGAGAGAGAGAGGTTGCAAGCTTTCAAAATGTCACAATGTTGTGTTGAACTTTCCGTGTCTGTTTTTGTTCCAAGTGCAGAATGGAGTTAAGACAGAACAGATAACAGGGTTTTATTGGTCACGTAAAAATGTATTTATAAAGCATATAGGGTATATAGCTTCAGTGTCCATAGTGAGTCGTGATGGTCATATATGCACATAAAATACAGAGAGGCAAAGATATACAGAGACAGTTACGAGAGAAGTAGAGAGGGGGAGACAAAGGGAGGCAGAATATACCAGCACTAGTGGCAAAGCTTGGCATTGTGTGAGCTTGGACGGCTCGGGAATATAATAAGGTCCAGTTCCTGCCTCCTGCTCTTAATCACAGTGCTTTAACATCACCGCTGATGGACCAGCAGCCATAAATCCACTGTCTCAGCGACTAGGCTACTTCAGAATGTGTTATATGGCCCTTCACCCAGGTCTCTAACTCTGCCCGGATTAGGCGGGACAGCGGGCGATGACAAAAGCTTCGCGATGACTGACAGCTAGACAGCCAGTCATACTAAAATATCTTCCTAAGGGTATGCATGTATCCCTGGAAACATACACGGCACACAAGGTATAACAAAGCCGAGATGCGGGGGATACACAGCAAAGAATAGTTCCACAGCGTAAAATAGGAGCTGCATAACGTGCGGCTTCGAGGCAAAGTTTCAGATTGTTTTCCAGGAGATGTTGTCCACCGACAATCGAATGCCGTGCACGTAACCTCTCTCTCTCTCTCTACGAGAACGCTGCCTCTGTAGCTAAACAGATTGCTCTTATGAGCGAGAGAGCACCGCTGAAAGTGGGAAATAACCTCTTTTCACCGGGGACTCTCTGGGGAGACCAGTAAATTCCAAAATAAAACCCATTTTAAAAGGAGCGTAATATTAATTTACTGCCTCGGAATTCAATATGGCTGACAGACTGGGCATTTACTGTCTCTTTCACTCGCTGTGCTGCAAGAGACTGTGGGAAGTCGACATCTCTCATAATGAAACAGGAACGCTTCCACTGACCTTTCCCTCCTCTCCTTCTCTCCTTCTCTACTCCCTTTCTCATCCTTTGTTCATCGGTGCAGCTTACAAATGCCCAGGTCAGGGATAATATTAGGCTAGTGTCATAAACACCAATCTCTGGATAAAGACATTATGTGCCCGCTCCCATCCCCACCGCATATTACATTAATGTCCGTCATCTGTATCTCCTGGTACCCCTGTGTGCTGACTTGCTAATTTATCAGGGTGAGATACAGTGGCGCAAGCCACGGCTGGTACCGCTGAACCCCATTAATGTATCGTGTACGTGTTTAACTCTTAATGAAAACTAAATGTTCTGTGTCCAATGAAGGACATACATCACACACTGACACTTTGCCATTTCCCCATTTTGCCCAACATTTTCTTATTACTTTCTGCGTCGGGGAGATAAAAAATTACCATTAATACGTGGCAGCTCTCTAGGACACACAAACGACTTGGTATTATTTACTGTGAGTATGTATCTGCGTGTTTTGTTTCATGTTGTTGGGGAAAGGCTACAGTTCATCATGAATAGTGTGCATAATTGCTCTAACGGAGAGCCAAACCTTTGCAAATAAACAGCAAGGGACCAGCAGGTCAGGCTGTTTGAAAGTGTGCAGGTCCTAATGATGGTGGCTTCTCCTAATGGGCTGGCTTCCAGCTTTGTGACCATGGCCATTAGCTGGCCAGGCTGACCCTCTGTACTCCCCGCAGACAGAAGATGACAGTTCACTAAAACACTGGGCTAGACTCACCTCACACCTGTCAGGTTAATCATCTCACTGAGACATGGATCAGAGGAGGACGCGTTATGTTTGGACGCTGAGTGAACAGGAAGGATGCCTGAGACCGTCACGTGTAAGGAAAACCTCCCTGATAAACCTCTGATGTTGTTTGCCAAGGTCCTATTCCATACATGTGTGTGGGTGCAGGTTCGCATGTGTCGGTGATGTGGTCTGGTATTCATTGTAAGTAGCTGCGTGTCGGGTTAATGAGGTTGGGTTAAACATGCATTGTCTGTACAGAAGGTAATTGTCTACATTATCCTTTGTTACAACTACAATTAGGTCATTTAGCTTTTATCCATAGCGACTTACAATAACATATTGCTATTACAAGGAGCAGGTATCCAGTTAGGCATCTTACAGATCCTTACAGGTAGGCCAACTCTGGGGCTCGAACCCACAACCTTCCGGCTGGGAGTCCAACAGTTAAACTAAGGGCTGAATAAAAACATCTTTGATGTAGAGGTCCATTGTTGTGTGTAGCCTATATATACATACATACATATATATATATATATATATATATACAGTATATATATGTATATATTCTGTATATCTATTTGATCTTTCCTGATGTAAAGCCTTGAGTATGAGCAATGCTACACAAACAAACGTGTCTTTACATCAGGCCGACAACGGAGGCCTCATGCCTAGTGAATTGGCATAAACTATTATCACATTGTACACATTGTAAAAACACACGCACAAGCACACACAGATGCACAACCAGGAACAAAAACACACGTGCACACACGTGCACACACGTGCACACACGTGCACACACGTGCACACACGTGCACACACACGTCCATTTA
>JAOEHI010000002.1:3682201-3702668 GCA_025447815.1 Percopsis transmontana | reverse complement strand
TTTTTAGAAATGAATATAAATATTAAAATCAACTACCGGTGGTCCACCCCCCCCCCCCCCCAAAACAAACAAACAAACAAAAAACAAACATTTGATGATCAGTCGACTATAGGAAACACGTTGACTACAATTAGATTTGACTATGTAAATTCTTAGTCGGGGACACCCCTAATTTGGCCCTCCCTTTGAGAACCACAAATGCCAAATGAAATGGGTAAAACCTTCCTTTCACAGCATTCCAAATGCTCTCCTGTGACACAGTCTATGCTGTGTGCACCAAACAAATGAGTGCCTCAGTAATGTCTGCCAAAAGATAGACGCCAATAATAATAATAATAATACATTTAATTTATAATGCACTTTTCATCATAGATCTCAAAGTGCTACAGATTAGAAATAAAAACAATAAAAAAAATAAAAAAAAGATAAGTAGTTTAAAATTCAAGAATACAAAAATAAAAATAAAACATCTAAAACATCTAAAAGGGGCCAAAAGCTTTGCAAAAGAGAAATGTCTTAAGGCCTTTATGACACAGTAAGTCTTTTTGAGAAGACTGGGAACTTATTGAATGAATGGCCTCGGCACTGTGAAAGACAATACTCTGACATGACTTTTAACAAACAAAGTAGTTATACGAAAAGGTTCTAAGGGGAATGTAACGGTTGGCTACTGCGCCTCACCGCATTACATCTTCTGCATACTAACTTTTGTGCTAGAGAAGCTAGAATGTTAATGCCTAGATTTAATTTGATTTGTTTCAGTGTTCTCCTTATTTGAACCCTAACAAAAGTTGCATTTGCCGTAAAAGCATAAAAAAGATCCTACAGATTACACTGACAACAACAAGACAGTTAGCAGCAGATACACACATTCATTTACTTCAACCACACCAGATCATGTTGGAGATTCGCTCAATGTTAATGGAATATCTAATTTCTCATTACATGGAAAGCAAAGCCTCATGTAAACATTCTCTTAATTATTCATGTTGAGGATACAGTGGGAAATGAGGAGTACTGTTGCAAAACAAGATTCAGTTGTTTTTTGCTTCAAGTATTTGTGAAAACACAAAAGTTTATCTACTTGCTTAACTAATTGCTTTGTCTGGAATGTAACAAGTGCAATGAACTGCAATGCAATGCCAAGTTGATGAATTGAAGAACAATGCAGAATGTGTTTTTTGACGCCACAGATGATTTTAAGAAATTGCGTTCAATTGAAAATGGACAACACATTTAAAAACAAAATGTTGTTGCCATTATTGACTTATTATTAACCAATAGTTTTGGTCAAAATATTATATCTGTGGTGTTGCCAAAGCCTGATTGTAATGTTTGGAATTAAATTTGAGTTTGACATATTTTACCAGATAACAGATACATTTTGGGATTTCTTGAGATATTAACAACAGTTTAAAAAAGCTCCTGATGGTAATCTCTATTGAACAGCTACAACGCACAGGTAACAAATGGATTAGTCCTCAAAAACAGAAATGAGGGTCAAATGGTTATCTGGTTGTGCTCTGTTTAGCAAGTTTTATATAGAACTGTTCTTTGGATAACAGTTGATATTGATTTGCAGTCAGACTTGCTCTAAATTTCACCTCTTCCAACAGAACACACACAAAGGCTGCTCTCTGGGTAAGCACAATGACACATTCAATAATCACTCAGCTTGAGAAATTGAAAGGATTTTTAGGCTCTTGTAATTCTGATTTAAAAGGGCTATTAAGCCGTATTAATGGGTAAATGTGTATCTATTTTGAAATAATTGTGTACTTTAAGGTAATGATAAACACAAGACATCTGATACAGTAAAGCCTTTTGTCCTCACAGTAATGATCTCCCTTCTTCAAGACATTCTCTCCTTGCCCCACGCTCTGCTAATAACTGTTAGCATGGCTCTTATTTCCATACATTGGAGGGATTTGATTACTCACAATTTCTAGCTCATTAATGAAGAGTTATGCTGTGCATGTAGTGTCCAGGTCGAAACGTGATCGAGTTTCCAGCTTTGCTGAGCTTTTAGATGATTGCTTTCGCCGTTGTGGTTGGCTTTTACTGGTGTGGCAGGAGGAAGCCATTGAGGCAGAAATGGAGAACAAAGGAATGAACCTGATTATAAAAGGATTTTTTTTTGTAATGGTATACAAAAAAAATAGCAGAGATGCAAAGATGAAAAATAATAAATCTAGAAAAGAATGGTGATTTCAGTTAAACAATGAATTCTATATTTGATAGCATATAGGCCGGTGTTATTTCACTGCATTAATACAACCACAAACTTAAAGCCAATACGGATAAAAAGTAGGGATGTCCTAATCAACTGTTAATAAATATTGAAATATATACAACTCTGTTGTGAATTAAAATAGTCAAATTAATAAATAAAATAATTCAGTGATAAGTGATTAGAATTTATAATAGTAAGATATATTAGTTAATAAAAATGTGTAAGTATGATTGACTTCGATATAATCTTGAATATTTGGATATTTACATGTTAATGCACTGTTGGTATATTATTTAATGATCTGAACTTTTTTTTTTAAGAAAAACTCAGATACGCTACTTCCTGTTTAGAGTATGAGTAACAATGTGTCCAGGTGGTCAAGAAGAATATGCGTGGTGGTTTATTATTATTATTGCTTTTTTTCTATAATTTTTATTAAAGGTATTTGGAACGTTCAAAGCTTCTGTATAATGTTATTAAAGCTTCCGCTACAAAATCAGAGGTGATCACAAACTTTGTTATAAAGTTCTGGTGTAGCCGGGTCTGAAATGTAGTGTCGGGACTCGGGAGGGTAGGCCATAGGCTACCATGGCTTCATAAGCCAGCCAAAGCCTACATTCTCTCACCGAAACTGGCTAGTCATCCAAACAGATAAATGAAAGTATTTTCTCTGCTATTTTCCTTGCCTTATCGCTTCCTCGACTACATTTCTCTTGTCTTTTCAAGGTACTTGGCAGCGAAAGCTTACGTCGGTGCTTTCATGGTCTGAATAAGCTTGCTTTGCATGTGGGCTGCTTTGAGTTTCCAATTTCAAGAATTTCCACACGGCTGGCATCTCAACAGTTTGTAGTTTCAAGCTATGCTACTCAGGCCGACTGTAGCATGTGACGAAATGTTACAATCTGCACAACTGAAGTAAATTGGCCAAACACGGAAATAGATCGGGCTCTGGATCGGGCCATGGTTGCCGATACAGATCAGTTAAAAAATGCTTGGATCGGCCCCAATACCAATGTTTGATATCGGATCGGGACATCCCTAATAGAAACAACTGAATATACTCTAGTTACAGTACTAAGTTACCAAACTGTAGTGGTAGTTTAGTGTAGGTGAGGTTTTGCATCACAAAATGCCTTAAACTTCCTTATTTGAAATTTTTGGGCGTGATCCGACCTGGGTAAGCCGAAACATGCAGTAAAACTCTAAATTGACTCCAATTTAAACTGCGTCACCCTTCACTACCTACGTACCAAACGCACAAATTCAGCTCATAGAAATTATCTGAAACAATTTTGTCTGCAGGGGCTTCAAGTATTTCAACATTTATTTTTGAGCGGGGTAGATTCAACCAAAAAAGTAATCCAAATTAACTTATTGAGCACTTGCAAAATGGTTCTTGATGTTACACGCAATAGAAACAAAAAGCTAAACATTCAACTAGGCTCCTCATCCAAAATCTGACTGTATTCATGCCCTGCAGATGTGGCTGTTGATGTACATCAGCAGCATTCACTGGAGGTAGGATATCAATGGATATCACCCACATTCATTGCCCATCATTCAGGGTTTATTGTCTCTAACATGTAATTACCACAAATGCCAGTTAGGACTTTACGGGTGTGATTTTTATACTTTTGTTTACATGGAAGGTTCCTTTTCCTGTAAACATGTTAAAACTGTCTATTAACTAAAATTGGTTGCATAAAATGTAATAACCCATTACTATGTGTTTCTGTGTGCTAGTGCCTATGTCTATTTTTGAGGTAATGAAAAGAAAGTTGTTAAGAAACTGGTCCATTTATCTGCAAGACTTCCCCCCACAAATATATTAAGCTATTTATTAGATTTGTACAAACACTGTGCGAGACTTCAAGATCACTTAATGCCTGTAACAGGGAGCATAAATATATTTCCCTTGTTCCATGTGTTAAAATCATTATCTTGTATCTGACAGCCACATTTTGGTTGGTTCTTGGAAGACTCATTTACAACTTTAATTCCACAAATGGACTCCGGAGCTGTGTTTACAAGAAACGAGACAGCACTGCCTGTGACAGCTCAGTTTCATAGTAATAAATAGACTAATGCTGCATAATCAAGCCAGCTTTAAAGCACAGAAATCACGGCCGAGCCAAGTTGTTGGGTTTGACTTTCCAGCCCTGTATGTCACGCACAGGGATGTGCAGTGGCAGGCGCAGCTATTAAATTGCTTCATGGACGATAATGATAATAAGCTTGCCGGTTGCACATGGTGTTTTGATTCTCTTCCGTGGTTATCCACTAGATTTGTCTAGTTCTCTATACACAGGCACCCTAACTACACCCACCAAGATAGGAGCTCACCCATTTGGTGAAAGTTCATCGCTAACACTACATATTCCTAATCTTTTTTTTAAAGGGTTGTCAGCAGAGAAACAAAAAATGAACAGCACTGTTGGTAAATATGTCAAACGCTTCAATGGCAGATGCCCTCCAAAAACAACATGGGCCATTCTATTATGGCTTTCACGTATGCCCCAATGGTTTTCTCACATTTAAAAGCTCAGTAGGTGTGGGGCCCGGCAAGCGCGAAGTAACGCATGTGGGATGACAGCAGTGCGAGGCGGTGAAGAGGTGTTGGCATCCCATACTCTACAAAGTGAGGAAATCTGCAGAGTGGATAGAATTAGCGACTTCCTGCTGGGCCAACGGATGGGTGCTGAGGGGAGGAAGGAGAAAACGCCGTGATGGTGTAAGAAAGTGACCTCTGAGAGGAAGGAGGAAGGAGGAAGGGGATGATGTGCAAGCAAGGGGGGCCGAGGGGAGGGGGTGCCCGCTGGGAGAAGCACCGAGCGCAATCCAGAGCCAGGTCACCTTCTCCAGAGGGAGCAGCTGTGAACGCTCCAGCCCCTGGGAAAGGGGGTCACAGTGGAAAGATCTGTATCTTATATACTAAAGCCTGTGCTCCCTCCTCCCAAATTCCCCCTGCCCAGGTCTGCAATAACAAAGCCAATTAAGAAACCCAAGAGAAAAAGCTAGCACCGCCTCACAGTCGCCGCTGACTTGGCAACCAGAATTACAACTCAGGAAAGTACATTTCACTTAAATATTGAGAGCACCCACAATTACCAGGGATAGCTATTCTTTAGATTAATTTGATCAATTCTTCTGGTGAGTCCTAAAACCTTTTATCCCATATGGATGCTAAACAAACACACTGAACATAAAATAGTGTAATGACTGAATTTTACAGTAGGTGCAATAGTGCACAATAGTCACTTGGGCCTCAGCCATTATTTACTCATATTCTTTCTCTACATTTGCTACACATCTTTTTAGACTTTTCAGGAATCTTAAAGCCCTAAATAGCCATAGAAGGATGTGACATGTTGAATTGGCCCAGCAGAGTTTTTACACATTAAGGGGATAGAGAGGAAGGCATTCCCGCTGACAGCAGTCATAATGCTAACAGATAACCCTTATTTACTAGAGAAGTTGGGATTATTAACAGCCATAAAAGGGATACAGTAAAGACAGTGCAGTTAAAACTCATTTTGTTTTACGTTGGCACAGTGCTGTACACATTATGTTGGATAGAATGATAACACATAGCCAAGTCATTGATACTTAGCGTTTTATGTACCTTGGAATGTTGTACTGTGAGTAGCCAGACGGCTGGACCACACTGGTTGGGAAAACACAAATATAACCCCCGTAGTGCCCCAACCTGCCGCAACACTGGCCAAACTGCAGGCCAGTAAGTTGCTCTATTTGGGGCTTAAAAGAACAAGATTACATGACATGATTACTTGCCATACCATTATATTTTTGGCAACTCACTTTACTATTGAGTGTACTGTAGGTCATAAGTCTTTATTAGTCTCCACCAATTGAGAAAACAGAATATGAACTGTTAATATAGCCTAGGTTTAAATCCTTTTCAGTGGTGGCCTGGCTCTGGCTACAGTATGTGCTCTTCTGTAACTGTCATCTTGTAGATTTGAAATCCCTCCCCGATCGATTGTACTAAAAGCTTTAATCAGATTGTTAAAAGAGCTGATTTGACAAAGCTGTTATCCAACTGATTTAAGCGCCAATCAATACAGCATTATGTGTGGGTGTCTCTATTCTTTCAGGGTTGTTGCGACTTTTCAAGGACATGTTGAGGAATGTCTTTCACCCTCAATATCTAGGAATGAAAACATTAAAATTCATTGAAATGTTTGTATGTAAACACATACCTCATATACACCCCCATACACACACACACACACACACACATCTATCCACTTACAGAACTAAGAAACATTGTCAAAAACTGGTTTATCAACCCAAAGCCAAGAAAACCTAATTAAAATGCAGGACCGTTGAAGTGTGGAAATAGGAAAAGCATTGCATGTCATTGATTCTCCTCCGCCAACATTAAGTGGTGTATATTGAAATAGGCTTCATGATTCCCTCTCTATTCATGTGTGATTGTATTTTTCAGGGATAGTGAAATGGCCCATGAAGAGTTGTGTAGCTCCACTGAAAGGATCGTTTCTCTGAGAGAATAGAAATGTGCAAAGAGACAGCAATTTTAGCTCCCTTTTTCCTTTCCGTCTTCCCATTTGGTTCGGTATTCATCCCACACATGTATTCAACATTGGAAGCCAAATATATTGATTGCCAGCAGCTGAAGACACTTATATCCTGGGGAGTCAGCGCTGAATAGAGTCCACAATACAAAAACCAGGAAGCACTTTATCACTGTGATGCTTTACAGTGTGAGAGACCAAACTCTGAAACAATACTGGTAAAAGTTACCAACACACCAAACACAGTAAGACCAAGATAGAGTGCAACACAACGATCAAGACCTCCGGGCTAAACGGTGTTCATTAGTGGCAGAAACACAGAATGAATGGAGCTATTTAGTTATTCTGTAAGCATCTAAGCAGGAGCGAGCAGGCAGGAATGGAGCTAGCCCCAGCCTCATGCTTGCCTGGGCAGTGATGGCCAATTAAGCTGCTCTCTGATGAGCCATACACAGGCCTAGCAAGCAATTAGGAGGCTAGGAGAGCCTGCTCATTACTGCCACAGACTATAGCGCATTGTTCTCCGGAATACAGCTCTGCAGCCGCAAGACTCCAATAATGCCTATTAAATGTTGGTTTATATCATTCAAAGCGAATAAAGAGAAAGTTGGCACTGTAATTGTTGCTTTAATAATAGAATCAAGGCTAGCTGAATGCTTGTTAATGAATAATGCATACACGGCTAAGTTATCTGAGCAGGCAGCATCTTTCATTTGACTTTCAGTGTTGTCTTTTCAAGTGGAATTTGTCAATATGATGCTGATAACCAATGACGAGGTGACACATCCTGAAGCATCAGAAGTGATATTGTCGTTTGATTGACAGCTCGCTGCCTCCTTTATTGATTTGCTTCCCATCTTGGCAGTAACACCGGTGGACGTTGACAAAATCAAGTTCCAATTTAGTTACAGAGACAACAAAAGACAGATTCCCAAGTTTGGTGTGAAACTTTGTGTGCAAGTAAAGCAAGAACAAAGACTAATGATTATGCAAGGCAAAGAGAGGTTTCCATGTTAATATTCCATTTGTGTTTCTTTTCATACGGGCCTGAATTCCAACCAGTGTGTGCTGTGGAAATGTTTGTACTAAACAGATTTGCCCTTTAGACCCATTCTAGCATATGTGTTGCAGCAGTTTACCAATGGCTATTTGAAGATAACTAATTGTTATTTATTCCACTTTTTTCCGCAGTTACACAAAAAGCTCCATGGTCAATAAGGTTCTTACTACTCTTTGTCACTACAGTATGTACCAAATTCTGATGTTTCACCATTGTTCACCAAAAACAAATGAAACAAAAATCTCAGAAGATTTTGTTTCTACACAATTTCATTTCCTCAAAATGAAAGGATGTTGTTGACCAAAGCACTGGCATTAGATCTGGTTGGTTGTCTTGTGTTCAGATACTGTATATCATCGGAGAAAAGATTTAGTGTTTGTTTTTGATGATTAAACAAACAGTTGGTAACTTGGTAATGGACTCAAGACTTTTGTACCCCACTGTATACATTATATGCAAATAGAAAACATTAATTTAAAATGCTCCATTTCCTTTTCATTGAGTTGTGGACAAAGTTGGAATAAATGACAAAGAGCTACTCGTATTCTCTGTTGGCCACTAAATAATAATAGTGCTGTGCAGTACGAGCCACAGGGGCACAAAGACTAACACAATCACACTAATGTTGCTGCAGACAAATTACACTGCTGGAGAGGTTTGCATTATTTTGTTAAAGCCAGTACCCTCGTGTGGCGTTATATTCTTTCTCAGACAGTGAGGCAGACAGACTCCAGTCTGTTCGCGAGCTTTCCCCACTCTTTGCAACCTCTTTCTCTCATTCTCCACACAGCCCGGTTAGTGGCAGAGGCAGGTGGCACTGATACAGACCATATGGTTGCAGCTGTAAGAATAGCGGTGAAGGATTGGCTCTAGTAGGCATGGAGTCACACAGTGATGGAGATCAATGATATGTACTTATCACCTGAGAATGAGCGGTGTGTATAGGGGGATGTATTTGGATTCCGGTTTGCTACAGGGTGAAGTATGGCAGCCATGTGAGCCAAAGCTCACGTACAGTGTTTTCTTTCTGCTACGACAGTCTGGAAACCCTTGAAAGAAAACTAGTGACACAAAATCCTCTACAAATGATTTTTCCATGGAGATCAGAATGGTCTCACCAGACTAGAAGTATATCACTGGAGTAAGATGACTAAGGACGCATTTACACTTGGTCCATTTTGCTGGTCCATACTCAAGTGTGATTACTCCCACCTCCCCCTGCCCAAGCTGGTCTCCGTTCACATTACATTTTTGGGATGCGAACCCTGGTCCGTTTACGTCATCAACACAAGGAACGTGCAGCCAATGTCGCTAGGCAACAATGCAAAAAGAAGGGGAAAATCATCAATCAAACCAGAATGGACTGCCACACTATATTTGCTTTTTTATTCATAGTTTTGTTAATGTGTCAGTGTCAGCAACAACATAACCGCGTTCGGCATTCAGACTATGCCATACATGCGTTCCACTGGCTGAGACTGATGCGAGCGTCAAACAAACAAATTACTTCCTGGTTTTAGATCGGATAGCGTTCACACCAATGCGAACCACACTGGAGTTCAGGTGAACCGTACTCCGAGACCCCCGTTTTCTGGCGGACTCGGGTACGGGTACTCGGGTGTGCACCAGAGTTCGAAAAACTGCATTCATGTCATCAAAATGAATCGCACTAATGTCTCAAGTGGACCCGGGTCAGCACCAAAAGGTCTAGTGTGAATTCCCTCCTATATCTAAATCTAATCTAACTGTTTAGGGATGGTGCCAAAGAAAGAAACCTTACTAGAGCATTTTACAGTACCTGAATGGGCAAACCTACTTTGATTGCACCAAAGGGAACACCCCAGTGGGGCCATGTGTGGCTAGAGGAATGTGCAGTGCTCCCTCGAGAACTATATTGTGCTTTACTATCCTGTAGTCGTCCATACTCTTGAGAGTAGCTTGAATAATTCAATAGTAAAGTAGTTTAGGTTACAATACTAGTTCAAACTAGACTACATTTACACTATTTTACTGACCAAATCGAATATAGGCAATTCTAATTGTCATTTGTTTTTTTAACATTAACTAAGAGAATAGAAAATAAGCTTCGCTCTGGAATAAATTTATTGATTCTAATTATTTTCATTTCTAATATCTACATTAAACAAGCTATTAAATCACTGCTACACTGCTCTGTTAAATTATTAGTGCTGAAAATCTTTTGGATCAAGTTGACTGTTTCTTAGCGTCCTAGTTAGGGCTGACCCGAATAGTCGACTATTTGACGATTCGACTGCCAATCTCACAGTCGAATTCCGGCTATATGGGGGTGCTGACCAACATAGCATTGTTCCTCTAACGGATGAAAAATAATCTCTGATTGCCCCTTTAAAAGCTTCACTGGAGCAGAGATTTAGTCACAAAAAATCTCAGATAGAATATGGCTGCAACCCATGTCAGCTTGGTTCTGAAGTGACATAGCGGCCCGAGCTTTCGTTTGACAGGGATGCCACCACTAAAATATTCTATGCCGCCTACGGCTTCAGTGTGCGGCGTTCTCGTCTAGAATGTAATATATATCTTGTACATGACGTTTAGCCCCCCCACACACCCCCCACCATCTCTTGATATGCATGCTTAGCTACGTGCTCCCGTCCATGCCACTTTGGGTGCTCGTTGCCACAGATACACTTTAAATGTAGAAATTTTGTCTTTAAGTCGGTAACGTTACAAAAACATCTCTAACCCACCCCCTCCCTCCGATGCTGTCATATCAGCATTGCAGGATAAACAGATACAACCCTTGGGTATTGAAGTGGGAAGGAATATTCAGAAGCAGATAAAGGCAGGAGTCAGTACAGTATAGGCTTCCTTAGGGCCGGTGTGGTTGATCCACATCAAGCTGGCTTCCTTCCAACACCAAACCACTTGAACCCTACCCGTGCCATGGGGAGGATAATTACATCACACCTCAAAGCACAATTACAAAAGCACCCACATTTCAATCTTGAGATTTTCTTGGTGGGGGTAGAATATGGTGCAATGTCCCAAGTAACCCCACACGCGGGTTCTAAACAATCTTGGCTACGTTCTCAACTCCCACTAGTGTCTCTTGTTCAATTCTGTATGCAGATGTAGCTGCTCTTCCCCTGTGACATCTGATGCCGACCTATACTCAGCCACTACGCGGAGGGCATAATCAAGTGCAGGATGTGATCCCTGGGTCCTGGTGCTTTTTAGATTTACATTCCATTAGGCTGCTCGATTGAGTCCACCTGCCCTATGCGCCCATTCACCCTGTACTCCAGCCATCTGTGGTGGAACAGATTGTGCACATTGAATGAAACTAGAAATGATGAACCGAGCAGATATGCTAGAGTTCCTTCCGTGGTAACTCTTGGATCTTCATGCTACCCCTTGCATTTATTTTTGCACATCAGAACTCAGCGGGACGATCATGCAAGCGGTGGGTTCAAAAATAGAATTTATCTTTTCAGGTTTTCTCTCAAATTCGTGCACTAGCGTGCACACAGTTTGTCACAAAATGGTTGGGAAACTGGTCAATGGAGCGGGCCTCCAACAGATGTTTGGTTAAATGTGGAACCATGTCATTTGAAATTATTTTTTGTTTGTTTGTTTGTTATACGTACATGATGATTCATACTTGACATTTCACGTGCTCAACTCCGATGTGACTGTCCTATTAAAGTGGTTAATTAAAACTGTTGACTCTTCTTCATAAACAATTATCTTTAATTCTGTTTTACATCATTGGTTGTTTCAGTTCAGTGAGTACAATTTGACAAATTAGATTAATACATGAAATACAGTGGATATACTTGAATAGTGTTTAGGTCAAAAAGTAGAGGACATTTTATTCTATTCTGAGTCATTGGGGCATGGCAATGGCTTATTCATTGAGAAGTAAATACAGTATATGAATAGTGGGTCTGGCTGACGGGACATTTGACATGACTTATCAGTTGGACAGTATCTTGACATTTCTCTTGTAGAGTAAGTACGTATGCATGCTTTGCAAATATGTATGTAAATATGTAACAGCTAAAAAACTATCATACTTCTTAATAGCCAAACTACAGACGTAGTCATCTTTTGAAAACAGTTTGGATAGATATTTTTTCTTAGTGAACATACATTTCCCTACTTCGTTGACATGAAAGAAAATAAAGTTTCTGAGCAGAGCTCAACACCAGCACTGATGGATGTGAGTGCTAATTTGGGGGCACAAGGTAAAGTATATTTATAGAGCAATCCCTTGCCCTAATAATAGCTTTAAACTCAAACCCTTGAACCAGTTCCAACAGCTCGGAGAAACCCTACCGAGGGGCCTGATCCTCCGCGCCTCTCCCTGGGACAGATGCATTATGGTCCAGAAGACCAGGGTAAATGTTTGTGCACAGAGGCCGAGCCAGAGCATACTCACAACCCTGGGAGGGTGTCTGATTTACGAGGTAGCATTTGCTGCCTATTGAGTGCAATTACATACAGTGCAGGCGATATTCAAAGACAGACTCGAGACAGCAGCCATTTTGTCCTCTAGATAAGAAAAGAGAAGCGCAGTTCATAACTTACAGTATAGCAGGTGAGTCAAGTATAGATTAAAATTGGAATACAGAAATCAAATCTGTCATTCCGCAGTTTTATATTTAACTCGCATTACTCTGACCTCACTGCTTAGGTGATTGGTCAGAGCAGACATTTCTCTGTAAAGAAGCATCAATAAATCAATACATTTCTATAGTATTGTACCCCTATGACCTAAGTGCTACACTATCAGCATTTCTCCCCCATAATGTGTGTTGTTGACTGTTGCTGGTGACAACTGAATAAAGAAGACACTGAGGCCATTTTCTACATCTCTCACCCTCCGCGTCTCCTCGGGTTGTTTTGACAGGAAATGTCATTAAAAATGTGTTGACAATGTGTGTAGATTCTGCAAAGTAATGATTTAATCAAACAGATTGACAAAATGAATATGAAGACAAACAGAAATCATGAAGTGCTTCTCCAAAATCCAAAATTTGTGGGCTGCTAAAGGTAATGACACAGTGAATCCTTATTTTTGGAAAGTGGTTATTTGAACTGGGAAGCAGGTAAGGTGCCGCAATGTTTTCTGCATAATTTCCATAGCAGCATGAGATGTACAAGGCCCAAATCCCTGATCCTTAAGCTGATTGAAATATGCTGCTCATTAGAGTCTATTCACAGAATTCATGAATCACTGTATGTCAGAGGCTGACAGTTGCCTCACCTGTAAAATGGTCTCTCTTAATAACAGACAGATAGCCTAACTATTGTACCAAGAAAAATGGCTTGAAAATGGCTCAATCCATTACCACTTTCATATGAATGCAAATCAGGTGAAATGAATTTATTTCCACCCTTTTATGACATGTCATTTATAAATGACCAGAAGAAGTGAATTATTTAATTTGATATATAAATGTACACTCTGATTAAAACGTTGGCATGTGATTGATAACCGCCATTGGCAAAATAGTTAATTTAATATGTATATATTGATCAAGCTATCAATCATATGCTCAGTGTTCCAATAACAGGAAAAGTACGTAACAATGACAGTGTTAAAAGATGTTAATAGAGGTCAAATTTGATGAGATATGCCCATTACAAACTACACAGACAGGAAAAAAGATTACTTTCAAATAACTAGTGCTAGTAATTCCTATTTCTTCCTATTTCACTCTCCTTGGTATCTCCACGGTCATCTGTGTTCTATCACCAAAATGTTTTTTTCTTGCAACAAATGCACAAAGAAGATATATCTTGGCACACCCATGATTTATTCTATTCTAGGAAGCAGATTTAAAGTTCGGAAGTTCGACTGTAGAAAAACAAGTAAGCACAGGACAACAACAGGAATAAGTGACTGTTGTAGGTTCAAGGTGGCTGTAAAAAAACTGAAAAGTGAGTGATAGATGCAAAACTGCGTTCTGCTGACTGACAACACCACGTCTTCTCAAGGCTCGGTAGGAGGCTGGCCTAAATCCTTCTCATAAATTTTATATTAATGCCAGAGGTAGCTGATGTTGTTTTCCCCCCGTGTTTCTACAGGTCCATTAAACACATCTAATATTTTGCCACATTCTCTTGTTTCCCCACCTAGCACAGCTGAATTGCAAAACTTGTACGTAGGAGAATGTTTATTCCTTACAGCGCCTGATGAGACTTCAGTAGCTGTGCTTTCCTATAAGCCTGACTGGTTAAGAGATAAAAAGCTAACAGACTCACCTTCTTCTGTGCCTGTAGGTACTGTAACCTTGGCATTTCAGGAGATAATAAGATGAGCTGTCTATGTGGGGAAGGGAAGGCAATCTTTCTCAGATCTTACAGCCTACTCTCTGTGTGTTGTAGCGTATTCCTAAGGAATATGAATTTGACCTGATAACAAGTCAGAAAATGTTTTATTTCCATAAAAATGTGAGATCTGTCTGTCAAAATAAACAAAAAACATTCTTTGAGAAAAATACGGAAAAATGTGAACTTGTGCAATTTGTTAGCTTCTGAGCCAGCAGCTGTCAGTGCATGTAAACTGTGCCACTTTGTTGGCAGAGCACTGCAAGCAGGTTTGTACTCCCTGTTTTTTTTTTCTCTTCAATTAAATATAAAAGTGACATACCTGTACAGAAGCCATCAACCAAACCACACAATATAGTAAGAAATGAGTAAACTGCAGTTGAGGTTGAGTAGTAGTCTGCATACTGTGGGTAGGTTTTTGGCATACAACAGCCTTCTCTGTGAAATTGGTGGTTTATTCATATCCAAAAATGTGAGAACGGAGAATCGTGGCAGGAGCACCAGCAGTATTCTGATCTCCACTTTTCAATCACTAGTCCCAAGATGTGATATGTTTGACATTAAGCTAGCATAGGAAATAGTAAAAATATCTGTAAAAATACAGAAAGCAAGTTTCTGAATATCCTTAAAACTCACAAGACATCAGGTATCACCATTGCCTCATTTTCAACCAGGAAAAAACCCTGCTGTCTCAGTTGTCATGAAGCAGATGATCTACAAAACCCACGGATAGACACACAAATGCACACAATTAAAAAAAGCTCTGGAGACAGGAGAATGATTGTTTATCTGTATCGTAGCACAGAGAATTGAAATCCACAGCCACAGATAAGACATCAATCTTCCTCAGTGGGCTGCGTAAATAAATAAATCTGATTATAGACAGAATCATTTCCCCTTCAGAATTGTTTTATCTGTCCATTCCACGCCTCAGCACCAGATTACCCTGAAAGCACTTGGCACAAGGTGGCGGCTCACCTCATCCTCGTTTCACATCAGTGTCGCAGGCCCATTGCCAGTGGAACAATGTCAAATTCAGACTAACAACAAACAATATGCTAACCTCAGGGTAACACAAATGCCACTAAATGACTGGGGTGCTAACCAAAGGGAAGAGGTCTGTAAACACCCTGTCACAGAAACAAAAACACAATGGCGTGGCACAACACAAACTCGTCTATAAAAATAGTCTGTAGCCCATAACGGGGCTAGAGTGACATTTAGTTCAGCAAAGATGAATAGTTTGAAACTATGAATTGTTAGTTATATAGACTACAATTTGTTTTTATAGTTTTTAATTAATTACATCAAAAGTAAATTTGCACAACGATGGCAGAATTACAGTTTCAGGTGTGTTCCTAATGAGCTTTTCTGTCCCTTGAACATTTTATTTTTTTAAGCAAACTCCATCCAGCATAAGCCAATTACAAATGGGGAAATGCGAATGAGGGTTTTACTATTTATTGTACAGTGTTATGCGCCTTAGTATTCATGTTGTTATGTGTTTGAGTCGCTATCAACCCAAAAAGCTGTGTCGGGGTATCTCTCTTTGGACTGGAATAAGACAATAAACATGTTCAGGTCAGTGCACTTGTGTGAGCTGAATAGGTACTGGCGGCATCAAAAATACAATTTTGGCAATTCAGCCAAGCCAGCAGCTGAGCGCATTTATGCAGTACATCAGGCACAGTGACAAAGCAATCCCTTAAAACACACCAGATAAAAGACTAATTTGGTAAATTTTTTCTGGAGGGATGCTTCTCTCTGAATTCAAATAAGGTCAAAAGAGAAAACAGTCAGAGAGCAAGAGATAAGATAGTGACAGAGAAGCTAAATAAACACTTTAAAAATGAGTTACGCCCCAGCCCCTTGGAGATGTAGTTATGCGACTTATTGCCATTTACCTCCAAGTGAAGAGAACATGAATCGCCACAATAAAAGTTATATAAATAACTGATGAGAGCAATAAAAACGTAAATGCAGAAGTCGAGCTTATCAGGCAAGAGGAAGAGGCGAATCTCTATAGAAAAGATAAGAAAACCTCCACAGTCTTTAACGGCAATAAATAAAACACAAATAATAAATCATCACAGCGATTATTGTTAACATACTGTATGTGCTTTTGTTTAATATTTTATACCACAAGCAAATGTTGCTCTCAGTACTGGTCCAGTGTATACATCTAGATGTAAGGAGGGGGATGGAGAAGAGGTGTGGTTAACTGACATAAACAAAGACCTACTACTAATACTACAATTTGTATGTTGACATACAGTATATAAGCCTATGCCTTCTAAGGTGGGCAACAACAAACAACACACCACCTCTGCTATCTTCCACATAAGAAATGATGGAATGGTTTAACATTCATCAAACCATTTGACATATAATGTCAAGAGGAGGACGAAAACGACGAGACATTGTAAAATAAATGACTCGGTCTGGTATAAAATTGGGTTGATGTCCTACCTGTGACTAGGTGAGGCACAGTACTGCACATAGACACTAATAAAAAAAGGTGTGATTCCATCAGCTTACTGCCACCAGTACTCAGACAACAGAGATGAAAAATGGCTGCAGAAAAACTGTCTATCTCGTATGAGCTAGAGCTCATCCACAGCTGAGGAGAAGACTCCACTCAGTAGACAATGGTGGATCACAACACTTTATCTCAGTCCAGTTCCTCCATTTTGATCAATCACTAAAGTTGAAGGGTGGTCGAGTTATTGACAGGAGAAAATATGAACCTCTCTACAGAACAATTGATCACTTTTGAATTCTCTAGAAACCAGCTTTAGCTGCAAGGCACTATGCGAAAGCACTACAGTCTAAAAAAAGAAAAAAGCCTGCCCCCCAACCATTACTGTCTAGGCATGCAGTGCATAGCCTGTGAGGTTCAGTTTTGAATTACAATGTTTTCTGGAAGGCAGGCTGATCTCGAAAACCAGAGCTAAAAATTGAGGGTTATAGGTAAGCTGCTTACAGCTAACTTTAGAAGTAGGAGCAGGGAGTGGGACATAATTCAATAAGTGTAGCTCTCGGAAAGATCAGAACTTCCGGTATTTTACCACTGCAAAGCTACAACTGAAACCAAAATCCGCAATGACAAACTGGACAGCTGCTGACTGGGGACTTGTTTGCGAGGTGGAGTTCGGTCCCAGTGTCCAAACTCATTGTGATGACAGGCCACGGGAGGGGAGGGGAGGGGAGGGGAGGGGTTGGAAGCGTTAATAGATCATTCATCTGAGCTCCGCACCGTGGCTCTACTGCAGTATGAAAACATAACTGTAATGAAAATCCTATCGATTGGAGACACTTCTTTTGAGATAAATTGCGCTCTTTTCTCTGCCTCTCAACTGTTTGGAAGCCAAATGTAAAAAGCAAAAATGAAAACCCCAGAGATACAATCGCTGATGTTCTATCATGACAGGGAAACCTCACATCAGCGTTAGCCACAGATGCTTTCACAAAGAGAAAACCTTTTGGCACAGTCATAAAACAATCTGTTAGTGTCACTATTCGACATGGACCATACACAGTGCTGTAGTATTCCAAGAAACCAATTATTTAAACAAGGTCATATTCAATTGTGTAAAACACAATTTAGATAATAAAAAAATTGCAGGAACTTTCAAGTCCGGCTGGAGATAATGTCTATAGTGCTATTTAGTGCTATAAAGGGAAATGTCAGTATACTTCTGATTAGCAAGGTTCACTGTCACCGAAAACATTTAAGGACCTGGATCGTCCAACAGCCAATAAGTAAATCTTTTTCTCCTCAGTTTTCACTACATTTACTACTGTTCTCTCATGTGCTCATGTTAAATGTTATTTAATGTCTTAGCTACAACTATGAATCCTATTCTGATCTCTAGGAGTATTTTCTTTAGAAATGGATATCGTAAATCTATAAATAGCCATCCAACAGCATGCTTTGAGACTACTGTATCTGGGGGTTCATTGAAAATAAGTCAATCAGAACAAATTCCACACCCAGGAGAATAAACTCATAAATAAGGTGAGATTGCAATTGTGAAAACACACCAACCCCAAGGTACTATCAAAGTATCCGTCTTCCAGATCTTCATCCAGGAGCATAACATCTCAAGACATTGCAGGTATTCCAGGTCAAATCATAAAAATAAGCCTAAAAGGTTTAAGTGTCCTTGATCAATTCACTGCTCCACTGTCAGTACTGGCAGTACTGGCAGCTGATTAATAATAATAATAATAATAATAATAATAATAATAATAATAATAATAATAATAATAATAATAATGTATGAATGATCCAAATGATTCTGATCATTGATTTGGTTAGCTATCTTTTCAAACACTAATCCATAGTAATTAAAACCAAAATGATTGATAAAAACTATCTCTGAAATCAATGGCCTTTTCAGTGCTCATTAAGAGAAGGGCATATGGGAAGAAAACCAGTTTGGAACGCCGTTAACGCCAGACGTGGTCCCAAATGAGACAATGGCAGGCTAACATGCATGATGTAATGAGACAGACACCGAACGTTGATAGCCATCTTCTCCTGCATTTCTAAATTAAAGATAGGGCGATAGCACAGCGCCAATCTCCGACTGGGATCTCCTGGCTCCGGTGGCATAATGGGATGCAGAAGTAATGGATCAGACCAGCATCTTGAGGTCAAGGGCTTATACAATGAAAATTTATATTTTTTTCTGTTATTATCTGGCAGTATTGAACGGCTGTTGAGAGGGTAAAGTAAATAACCACAGGGTTTTTTTCATCTTCTTTGACAGAACCTTGATTTTTACATTTGGAACCAACCAAAGGGGCATGAAAAATTGTGGCAAAATGGTCTGCGTTATTCAAATTATTTCACAAATCATTATTAGAATTATTACATAACACTGTCCTTTCTTAATAAAATAGAAAAGTGTCACAATCCTTTTTTTCCCCACTTCAGTTTGGATACATAGCATACTGCCTGAATGTAGTATTGGTGGCTATTTTATCACGTGTAATATGGCCAAAATATATAATTACATCTCCAAAACATTAAGTCTGACTGGCTGTGGCAGTAAAGAGTTGTTTTTTTATATGCGTGGGTACTCTGATAATTCTGCCTTGTTAGAAATGTGTGTAGAGTACAGTAGCAGAGTGTCATTTTCTTGTAAACTTGACAAGCACCAAGCAACAAGCACAGATTCAATGTGTTGTTCAAATTCAAATAGAAAAACCTGTGCGTGCGTGTGCGTGAAACTCACTAATATAAAGCTCAATAAAGCTATCAGTAAAAATGAAAAAAATAAATCAGAGTCGAGGATAAACAGAAACAGCAGCTTTGACTTCAATAACCTGACAAGTAGTGGAATTAGCCAGGGTATTACAGCTAAACCTGTGGGACTAGGCAGCTACCGTAGGGAAGGTTGGCCACATGGGCCAGCATTCATGTTGTGACCCAGGAAATAGGGATGATGAAGGGATAATTCCACTGTGCCTTTGATAAAAGGAAAAAAGAAAAAGTCTATGCTGTGGGCAAAGCTTTTTCTACTGGCGCACTGTAGCTAAGGAAACCAATACCTACTATCTCATAAATGCTCAAATATGCATCTGGCTAAAGAGAAAAAGAAAAAAATGCATTTAATATGAAACATAAATGTACTGTATGTAACATAGATTTATCTTTACACAGAAGCTGTTTTTGAGACTGGATGAGACTAGATTACAGTCGGCATTTGTTTTGACTCTAAGGGTCACAGACACAGCGATGTGGGTGACATCACAGATTCCCCAATCTGACAACACATTCTTGACACACTGACCTCCAACACTTCTTACACCCCTAAGACTAAGACGATCTGAAATGACCCAAAATCAACATAACAAAAAAGTGTTTTTTTCTCCAAAATGTATATATTGCAGTTTTGTTGAAAGGACAGTTTGTGATTCTTAACTACTGTGATTCAAATGTTGATTAAGACTAAAGGACTAATTTCGTCAAATTACTCATTACTATCAATCATTTTCCCGTATATTTTGGGGCTATGTAGGCTGACCGACTAATGAACACGGACAATGAAGCAACTTGTGTAAATGAGCTTGTCCTTTAATCCAGTTAGCTTTCGATGGATACGGAAATATCATTAGCAATTGCTAGCAAAAAGACAGAGGGCCACCAACGTAATGGAAGCCTCTGACGTTGATTACATTCTGGCTTAAGGCTTCATAAGCCACTGCAAACATAGGCCCTTATGATTCATCATTGGTGGTGCTGCAGTACACAGACTGTAGGCAAGGCATGTTATCTGTTGCTAAATCCAT
>JAOEHI010000002.1:3628956-3677328 GCA_025447815.1 Percopsis transmontana | reverse complement strand
GGAGAGGTGGATGTACCCACACCAATACTTGTACTCACTGTCAGTCACTTATAAATGTGTGTCTGCTAAATGTGTGTCTGCTAAATGCATGTCTGCTAAATGACATAATTGTATATGTGCATCCATAGGAACCATAAAGCAAATGCAAGGCCCACTTCTTAATGGACCTGGCTATGATTATTTCTATTAAAGTAAGGTATAGAATAACAATAGCAGAGGTACTGTGGAAGCTGTTGTTTACCATTTTTGCAATTTTGGTGGGTGATATATGGTTAGTGCTTAGCTAAAATTTACCCAGCATAACATTATTGAAAATAATTTCAGGTATCCACTGAAATGTGACAATGTCCGTTGGAAGCAGACAGAAAATCTAAATTACACATTAGCTATGGGCTTAATTCTTATTTCTTATTTCTATTACAGAATCCTATCAGCAAAGAGTGCAACCAAAAGGTCACGGAATTGACATTAGTAATGTTGTATCAATACTGAATTATTAACAAGCTTGCAGCTCAACCCTGCATATTCTAGGCTTACATGACACAACATGCTGTCTGGGGTTGAATGTGCTGGGAGATGTCGGGCTCTGTTGACTCTGTTGAATTGCTTGCCTAAGGCGTCAGTGCCTGGACACATACACATAATGAGGAAAGGTCACTGTGCCTCCTGTCTTGTCAACAAAATCACCTCAAGAGGACAAATTCTGGCACTGTCTCAGCCAGACCTCCCCCAAACACCCTTGCCAATCAAGCACCAGCAGAACTGCCTGGGTAGCCTTAGGTAATTTCTAATTATGTTTTTTATATGGCAAGTGTAATAGGGCTAAGCAAAATAATTAGGCATATATTTGGTTTGTGGTGTACTTTTCTTTTCAAGGTTGAGCGGGTAGACCTATCCCTTTGTGAGTCTGTACGTGTTCCTGTGTGCATGTGTGGGTGTGTGAACATTATAGCAATTATTTATATGGGATCATGAGAACTCTGCCAAACTTAGAAAACTGTTCAGTAATCTTCCCTTCAACAGACAAGACGATACCTACCAGACGATTTCTTTAAAAATTATTTAATAAAAAATCTGTGAAGAATAAAGCCATTTGTCGCTCTCCTGTTTCTCAAGGGACAATGGTTACCAGGATTTCATGGTTATTAAAAATGATCGCATTATTATAGTTATTCAAATTCATTAAAATGGATTAGAATAAATGACAAAACCAATCAGTTGCCATTAGTGACAGAAAATCACGTGACTCTGCCAATTCACATTGAGTGACCTCAGCATGCTTTCGAAGCTTCGCTCGTCCGAGCAAGCTGTGCTGACTTCATATTCCGTGGGCTCTATGATGAAGTGGAGCTGATTTTCACATCGCTCCCTGGTGGCCCTACTAAGGAACTATTAATCTACGACTCTCCATATTGCATTCTGATCTGCTCTTCCTGGCTGCCACCTGGTCCAAAGTAAAGGCCAAGAGAGGACCCTGAGGAGTGGACACTCTCTTATTATGAGCTGAGCCAGGACACCTCTGGGTTCCTAAGCACTTCCCCTGACAGTGACTGATGGCCAATTAACCAGTTGGAGGAGAGTATTGATTAATGAAAGAACAGGAGGAACCTGAAAACATCTCCTAACACACAGCCTCTCTCACCCTACAAAATGATCAGAACTGACTGGCCAGGCCAGTAAGTGCATAGAAAATAACATCCCTTTCACACAATATCAATGACCAATAGATCTATATTCTAGAACTGTGGACACAACACTGTGGCTAAGCATTCATACTGTACCACAGTAAGGGAACACGGGACTGCAATTTCACCTTATTAAAGGCTTTGCAATTAGCCACTCCACAGCACGTCGGGATCTTGGCGAGGCGAGCCTCCCCTTAAGTGCCTCGGGCAGCGTGTTAGTTTCTTCTATCGAAACTGACCTCTGGACATCAACCCAAACCTCCACATGTCCCATAGTCTGTGCTAAGGTGAACCCCTCTCCCACTGAGAGAGTACAGCTGTACTCAAGGTCAGCATTATGTGAGCTCTACATAAGCGGAAGCAGAGCAAGAGACGGAGAGGTTCTCATGGGGTGGAACATTTGATTAGTCCCTCCAGAGACAAGCTCATGTCGACTTCTCATCGGAGGCCCTTGGCTACGATGTTTGCAGAAATCTAGAGTAGAAATGGAGGGTAATCTCTGAACTGCTGATAAAAACAAAATCTGATATAGTGGCCCTCCATGAAATATGGTTCTGGCAGGATTTGGGAGATAGGGTAATATCATGCTACATCAGAGGTGAAAGGTCAACTTCCCCCTGCTGAAAAAAAACGTGCATACAGTCACCACACCCACTTTCCAGGAGGGAAACAGCGTGGCCTCAGCCCCTAAGCACTCTCACATAGACCTGAATCATAGAAATGGGGTAATTGAAACAAAAGGGCAGAGTTTGACAGAGATGTAGTGGCTTTGCACTGACTGCAGAAAATAACACTTTCCAACCCCTCCCCTCCCCTCCCCAAGGTTCATCTTCCTTGTCTCCTCTCTGAAGCCTATTGTCCTTAGCTTTCTCCTCAAGCTGGCCATTCGCAAATGAGAAGGTGAAAGTGGACATTTTATCGGAGAGAGTGTGAAAATTTTTCGCCAAATGGAGCTTTCTACACTATCGGTTAATGATGTTTACCTATTATTATCTATATTATTATTTTAACTATTATCCATGTCTCCATTAATCAAATTAACAAATTAAATCATGTACAGTACAAGTCTACACATTTTAAACGCTTCACATATAATTTCAAACATTTTAATGTGATGGTCAGTGAATACCCTGAACTGAAAATAACAATGTCTTGGTTTTTATGTATTTAAAATATACATGTGCTCTCCTGAGGAGTAAAATGTGTGTAATATCCCCACCCCCATTTCCAAAATTCAGGGTTCCCTGTTTTTTGTGATGCCTGCTGGGATACATCATGCAGATATTTGGGGTGGGTATCAGAAAGTATAAAAATAATCATTCAGTGAATAATTATTAATTTGCATGTGCCATTTTAAAATTATCACTCACGACTCAAAAGTGGGACAAAAACTCTTTTGGCAGTTAATTATCACCGTTGTGTGCCACATCACGTCCCTGCATACATGCTGATCATTTGCCTTGCATTAGCTATTGGAACTAAAGATTCCTTTGACCAGACGGCAATTTCCCCCAATAGATAATATTGATTTAATCTTTCTCTGCACTTATAGATTATTTATTGAGTCTCCAAAATAGAATACAAATAGGCTGAAAACCCTGACATGATTTGAAGACACGTATTGTCCAATGCTTTTCAGTTAGTAGTGGTGTAATGCCCATCTCCTCTCATCATCACAAGCATTACAGTCTGTAAATGGCTCTGAGGTGATGTGTTCACGAGTAGAAAATGGTCGGCCTCTGATACTAAATCCCATGCTCCTTTACTGATCCTGACAACAACTGCTTGGCAACGCTCTCATCAGGCTGAGGAGACAAAAAAAAGGAGAATCTGGGATACTTGCTCTCTTTTTCTACATGGACTGCTGCGTTTATGATTAGCTCATCTCCAACCAAGTAACGGGGGATTAACTGACAAGCAAGTGCTAACAAACAGGCCTGTTTAAAACAAAGTATTAAGTACTACAGATATATCAACAATATTAGCGCACGCACGTACTCCCACCAACACCCCTACACAAATCAAATACACATACAGTACTGTAGACCATAGATGGATGCCTCCCACACACACGCACACTCGCTTAGAGATCACATATATTGCAAATGCAGAGTGCTGAGAAGTGGCACAATTCTTTGTTCCTAAGGCTGACAGCATACCTATAAACCCTCTGTCCTTCTCGTCAGATTGCTCACAACACAGGGAAAGTGCTCCGCTAGCTCAAATCTAGATTGACAGGCCTACCTTTATTACTGACTGAGTTATGTTTCCCTGCAACAAAAGACAAGTCGGCTTTTAATATAGACGAATGCAGAGTCAGCGCCTCCACTCCCTACAGAGGATAGCTGAAGTGATCTCAGCTCAGACTGTCCCAGCCATGATGTAAAAGGAATTGGCTCCTGAATTGCTTCCTGATCCATTTCTGAAAGTCCATCTACTCTATAAAGACCATGTTTTAAGCTGTGTCGGGGGCCTATATTCATACTACGGACTTATTGTACGTTAAAGCACAACACAGACAATGGCTGTGTACTAAGAAATGTGCAGGGAACCGAGAAAAAGGGTTTTCTGTTACATTTGTGCACCTCACATTCAAGCTTGGGAACCAATCAAAACTACTACATACTTTTCAACATGCATCATAAAGGGGTTGTAAATACCATTGCACTGATATTTGCTTGTCTTGAAATATGAGGTCCCTGGAGAGTGGCTGTTTATTTAATCCTAATATATTCAAAATTACATACTAATTAATACAAGAAAGGGGCCATCTTAATTCACCATCGCTTGGATTTTTTTGTGTCCTAAAGCAAAAGATACAATTACACAACTTTTACCGAGTCTACCTTCTGTCCCAGCAAGGCTAACAGTTGGAAAACTAACAAAAGGCAAATGAAGTGTGAAATGTCTGCAAAATGTTTGTTGGATACTCACCAGCAGCTTCCAGCTGAGTATAATTGTGAGGATGATTCCTAACACATCAATCCCGAAAGTCATTTAAAGAATATTGTCTCTATAAATTATGTGCATTGTGGTTTTACAAGCGATTTAATTGTAATTGAATATAGGCCTAATGGTTGAGACGCTGGTTTGACATCCTAGCTTATTCCTTAATTAACTTCGCTGGCCTGTAATATTTACTGGACAATGATGGGCAGGCTATGTAATGTCAAAATAGGATTTTATAATTATTCAAATCAAATTTCCACCACTGTAAAATTCCAAAATACATTTTCTCATAAAATAAAAGTAGGCCTATATTCAATTTGAAATGGGGAAAGGCACAGTAATGAAATTTAGAGAAGCTGGGCCTATCTCAGCAATCACTTGTAACTGTGATGCAAACATAGGCCCACTGTATATTTACTGTTCCCTACAATCGGCTGACCCTTGCGCTGATGTTTGTGAATCAAAACACATTTTCATGCAGTCGGTGGTGTCTCGACAACAAACCATAAAGTCATATGAGTCATAACCATAAACTCATCAGTGAATTGTCTACCAAGTCCGTAAACCTGTCACCACACTGCGAATGCTGCAGGAATCGGTCTACGGCGGGGACCAACGTGCAGCTCCATGATTCTCTTGCCAGCAACTAAAGAACACGTCCATATGCCTGCCTGCAGATTCAACATTAGGCTACTCTTTTGGCCGCAAGATTTCTCATCGTTTTCTATTATTATATTTATTGTAGTCTATTCTCTTTGTTAATAGTCATACAATAATCATACTCTTTGGGACTGTATATTTAAGTGATCTTATGTGAATGTGAACATTGCCTTTCATTGTTAACGCGTCTATCCGTCGTGTTCCGATGCAGGTGTTGCCCTAACTTCTTATCCAGTCACAATAAGGTAAATATCATATTGAAACCGACCACGTCGCGCAAATGAGGATAGAGTTAAAAACAAGCGAGGATTTGATCATTGCAAAGCTTTACGATATGCATATCGTGTGGTGAGTAAATAGGAAGGTGCCCGAAGTTAACCTTGGTGGTGTTGTAGCCTACTACAGAGCATCCTTTGTAACCTTGAAAACGTCGCTAATTGGCGAACGATCGAACTGGCATATAACAAAGCAATAACGACTGTGCATAGTAGCCTGCTGTTACGTAGATCTGCCAAATGGATCTTCTGACTTGTTAGCGTGTCTTTAAACAGTTTGTACATATAACCACGCCGTAAAAAGTATAAAGTATCTAAAAATAACTCACCATTGCAGGTAAAACCACCGAGGGCGAGCCAGAGCATCACAAGCGTGGAGGGGAATTTACAGCGGGCGACGGGGACCAGAAGTAAGGGCTTCATCTTTTATCACTTCGCCGTTAAAGTTTCAAAATGCAGGCAGGCGAAAAGGAAACACGAGGATTGTTTTAAGGGTCCGAAAACGTCTTCTGTCGCACTTACGCTGCTTCACAACGCCTTTCGAGCTCGAGTCTTTCCTCAACACATATCCTCCTCCCGTACCTTGGCCATTGGTATCCCCGTCGTGCGTCTTCGTTGCTCCGAACAACGCATCACAGGTGTGGTGGTAAATAAAAGAACGGCTGCCTCGCTCTATGCCTGCCTCGTGTTTCTCTTTTTTTTCTAACGCATATATCCGTTTATAACTCGGGTTTATGTTTCACCTTTTCGCACTGCCTATGTTCTATCTTCCAGTTGAAAAATATCTTCACAAATTTCAAAAAATGTATAGGCTACACTGGCATCAGAGAAAGAACATCTGCTTGGACGACAATGCTAGAGTGATGAGAGTCACTAGAGTAGGTACGGTGTTGCGCGGAGCACCAAAACCAGGAACGGATTATGCCTCCTCAGACGGAATGGAGTGTCCTATTCTGATATTGTATCGTTTTACAGAAACATTTACATATTTTGAATAACCATGACTAACAGTAATGCAGAACAGGAAATTAGTTTTCATTCTTTCAAGTTTTCAGGGTAGCCTATGCTTTGAATATTATCTCCATAAATTGAAAATGATGGATACTGTAAGACATTTAATCGTTTATATGAAATAAGTCTTTGGTTCGCAGAGATTCTTGCAGAACGCATCTGCATTTCGTCATGCGCCTCGACTAAATAATTGGCGTTCGCTGCAATAGCCTACAAGTGATTGGATAAACATAGCCGAGCCGTGGGGATTAGAACTCCCACGAGAGAATACACCTGTCAGCATCGACACCCAGGTTTGACTTACATCCCACTGCTTTGCTCACAAGGAACACACAGACTGTTTTTCCTCATTTCCGATATTGTCACCCCGACTATCCCAGCAATTATTATGTCTTCCACTAGAATCAACATCAGATATTTGCTTTGCTTATTGTTACCTTATCATATGTTGTAGCCTACCACATAAATAGTCGGTAGAAAAAGACTGGAATGATGCCCTACCAGCTCATTATGGGTTCATGTAGATAGATGATTCCTGAGATAGAGTTAAGCTATTATATAAACTCATTAAGCCTTCGCGCCATCCAGCATCCCTTGCTAAAGGTCACTGTCACTTTCAGTGGGTGATACACACACAATGGTGTGCACACACACACACACACACACACACATAGCTACATACATACACAAACCTACACTCTGAGATCATATACTGTAAGCACGTCCTGCTGGTGGTATAATGGTAAGGGTGACCAAGACACAGCGTTCGTGCATGACAACAAAATGAGGAAAGAGAATGACTCAGCCTCGGCCATTTGTGAGTATGTGCATAATGATTCTCCTGATCTGCTCGCTTTGAGAACCTGTGCATTTCAGTGAATTACTTTTGCACAATCTCAGAGTGGCGTAGCATTTGGCAGGATGTCTAGAAAAAGACATTGGGTTCTAGAGGCATTACTCGTGTACGTTTTGTGTTTAAGTCTTGTGGAGGTGTGGATCACAGAAAGATAATGATAATGTCTTCTTTAACAACCATGCCAGAATATTTAGACCCCTATGCCCCTATTCATTCTCAATCTAATGACAGCAAACAATTGCTGCTCTTTAGGGAGCTGACACATTCAGTTGTTCATCGATTTGTGGCGTTGTAATTAATTTTCTCTCCGTCACCGGGTTCTGTTACAAAACCCTGACACACAAGGCAGCTTGTTCTCTTGCAGTCTGTCATGAATCTGTAACATAACTATTCCCCCCTCCCAACTTTAATAATTCACCACAGTCATGAGTTTGTGAGAGGTATTATGAAGAATGCGCAAGGCTCGTTTGCACGTTAGACCTTTCGTGGCCTTGTGCTTGTTAAGTTCCACAAACTGAGCAATTACACTGCACTGATAACGTATACAACCCATGAAGACAACTGATTCTCCTGGTCGATAGGCATCGATCCGAAGAAGGTGTCCAGTGTAAAGTTAATATTATTTGTTGTTTACAAACAATAGAGCTGGTCCCCGGAGGAGAGGGCCATGCAGGCTGTAATCATGTCTGCATTCCAGCACACAGTTCAAGAGAGAGAGAAAGAGAGAGAGAGAGAGGGAGGTGTATCAACTTCCATGATGACCACAACTTCACAGCCTCTTGTTTTGTTTATATCAAATTAAACTGCAATGCTACTCAAGAGGGATATAATTGACCACAGTAGGAGATTAAATGACTGTAAAGATCTTAATAAGCCATCAGTGGATTGCATATTACATTCCAAACCACTTATGAGGATGCAGTCCAATGAGGATGAAATTGAAGTTGAGATTTGCATGCAACAGCGTTTTGGCCATTAATTACCAAACAAAATGACTCTATGATGATCAATACTGTATCAATGTAATTAAATATTATTGATATGGTGGTACGGAAAACAGAGGTTAAGCATATCTAGTGATACACAGAGCACACATTGAAGTACAGGGTATTCCTTTAAAAATTATAGTATACCCACTGGCTACTCTATAATTCTCTGTAATAGATTAGTGTTCTCATATTACAGAGGAACTCCATATGGTGTAGTGCTTTTAACAACAAACTCAGTAGAGACACATAACTCAAAATGTAAGATTAAGTAATATGCATTATAAATTCCACTAATGCATTAATGTATAGGTTTACTGCATGGCACTGTACCCACTGGTAGCCGTAACCCTTAAGACACACTGTAGAGGTTTTATGATCTAGATATACTATGTATATCCGTGGTTTTGTTCAATGAAATTACTTCACATGGTTGCTGATAAAGGAGCTACCACACGGTCTTACCTCCTTCTGTGAAGCTGAGTGAGGAGTAAAAACAGATGAGAGGGAGAACTGGAGAGTTTAAATATGGGGGGGAAATCAAGACAGAGAGAGGGGGAAAGAGATGGATATGAAGGGACCCACCGAAGGTCTCTCATTTCAGCAGCACAGACTGCTGATGAAGCCGAACTTCCAATATCCCAGCACTTCAGCGCTGATGATTTCTCAATTTTACAGATACGGCCCGAGAACGTGATTTGATGAAAATGTAAAACAGGATAACCACCAAAACATGTGAAATTGGCTGTATTTCTACCATGACCAGACACTCCAAAAATTAAAGGTTATTTAGCGTTTTTGATTAAAAATATCTCTATGACTCCTGGCCTGTAAGAGCATACAATGTTCTGTCATACTCTTATATTCATATTTTCTTTCATGTGGATTTTTTAAAATAAATTAGTGTTTATTCTTCAGACTTTGTGTTTTTAAAGTGGGTGGCTAATGTTAGAAAGCAGCCCAGAAACTACTTGAGAGGAATGCCCCAAAAGTTGAATAAGAAACACAAACAATTTATTCATAGAATGTGTTTCCATTCCAAATAGATTCCTGTAATCTAAAAAAAAACCTGTTTGTTTGGAAATGTATGATGATTTAATTTTCTGCAGTCTCAGGGTTATAAATAAATTTGCATTCTTTCAGCAACATGGACTAACTGACTTCAAATTCGTCAAACCCACAGCTTAGCATTCTACAGTTCAACATTTACATCTTAAAAACTCAATAAAAGGAATCAAATAAGACAAATTATGTGCATTTTCATTTGGTGCTAGATGCTGTCAAATTACTTGTTCCATTATATGTATTATATGTCTTCATTTCACGGTGTAGCATTGTTCAAATGTCATAACAATTGCATGGCAATCGCTTTTAAAGGATCACCCTAGAAAAGATAAAAAATGTTTAGTGTCTGTGACGTTGCTAAGCAATGTCAACACAGAGCTGAAGTAATGATTCATTGTTTTTAAAATTTCCTTGTAAACACTAAGTTCAAATTGTATGTTAGTGATATCACGTAAATGAACTGAATTGGATGTGTGCTCACGCCAGTGCCAAGGGGTTATATATCGAAACAATGGGCAGCAGTAAAACTATTACTGCTTACCATTTTTTTCCGCTACATTTTTATTTCCCGTACCTCTTTTATTCTGCGCAAAAAAAGATTTCCTGAAATATGTTTCCTTGACCGTCATTCCCTTGTTGTTTTGAATGTCACATTGTCTAAGCATTCATGGGAGAGGGACTTGAATGATGTTGAATGTTTTATGACTCCCTTCTTTTGCGTCAGTTGCTTTTCCCAGTAGGGTTGGGAAACTTTGACATGAGAGCCTTGTCTACAACTGCTGTATCCTTCACCTAGATATGGCAGAGGAAGAGTATTGAAATAATTCCTACTCCCAATTGACATTTAAAGGATCAAAATGCTTTGTATCCAATTTAAACCTTTATGACTCAATTCTGTTTAATCGTAATTTTTATTAATCTGCATGAGCAAGTTTCACTTTTCTTCAAATGGCAATAATCTATGAAATAAACTTCTGCTCATATACAGTATACAGTATATAGTTTTAATACGAGGCAGATAACCTTAAGAATGCCATGACAATAGTCACCAGGCCAATGGTTTAACAGCCAGGGGCGAAAACAGATGGTGCCTTGCCTTGCTCATGGGCTTTGAGCAATGTCGACAATATTGATGTATACCTTGTAAACCAACTAGGAACATTAATACATTGAATACCATGCAATTCCTTTAATGCTATTAACTATTTTTGCACATTTTCACAATAGTAATTTTCACACTTTATTTTTATTAATTTTCAATTTTTCACATTGTGTTCAGTAGAACATTCATCCTACAGTATTTACTTTGGTTGCATAAAAAAGACAACCTCAGAAAAGAGAAGAGAAGCATTGTCTGCTAAAATTTTCAAAACGGATTGATTGATGATTGGAATACTATATTATTTATATTTATAATTAAAAAATAATGACCTTCAGAGATTAAATTACAATGTCTCACCCTATTAATTTTACATGGGTGCGGGTGTCAAATAACATGAATAAATATAAAGTATTTGTCACATCAAAACTCAATACCCTCTGACATCTTACATGTAAATAGATACAGTTACTATGTTAATGGAAATGAATGGATTTTTCTGTCAGACAACCCACCCTGGTCAGTGACTCTAATTAAATAGTTTTTTCCAAACACAGAAGTGTTCTGAATTACACACCGGGAAAGATACACAACGTTGAAACCATGGCTTACTGCATTTCTAAACACCGGCGGCATTTATCCATAGGGTTTGCCAAATAAACAGAAAGGACCGACAGCATGTATGTACAGTATGTGTTTAAATCCTTATTGCCTTCCACAGCCTCCGCTCTTGAGATGTTCAATCTATTCGTCTGAACACATTCTGGGAGAGGTGTCACGACGGTATCGACAGAGACCAATCTGGAAGCAAGTGCACACATTGTTCACCCCACACACATCCTGCTCATTCAATTCTGGGAAATTGCTCTGCCTCAAAAAAGGTTGTCATTATTTTGTCACTCAGCGTCCCAGGTGACATTTACAGCAAACAACCTCACCAGCTAAAAGAAAAGCCACAGAGAGAATATGAAGTCATGTTTTCAACAAAAAGAAAAAGCCGGCACAAAATGTGGGACAATCTGGATGAAATATTTTGACAACAACATGATAAATGTAACTGTTGTGGTAGCTGAATTTGAAATCAAGGAATTCTGAATACAGTGATGACACAGAATGCCTAATATATGTATAATAATATAGCAAGCATATTACAGCCAATATTTTACACAATAACTCAAATCTGTTTCTTCAAAATAATATTTTCAAAAGTCTGCATCACATGGTCATCACATGGTCTCCTGAATCTCTTAAGGGTGGGTTATCTTAGAATCAAGGTAAATATTCACAGAACACTTCATATCATTTAGAGAAAGGCGCTATGGACACATTACTGATGATACCAATTGAATTTAATTAGTTTACCTGGTTTCACTTAAAGCAGTGTTGTATAACTATTTACACTATTTATTCAGACTGCATATGTATACACTGCATATTTTAATATGCATAATACCAGCATAATTCGTGTTTTTACTTAAATTACTATACATTACCATACATTTTGATGAAGAATGTGATTTAGGGGCATATGTTGCAATTTGCATAAAAGTGTCTGCTAAATGATGTAATTGTAATTGTGTTGCATTAACATTCAAGAGTCAACTCAAGTTATCATATTAAGGTTTCTGTTAATCAGTAAATGATCTTAGCCCTGCCTAACCATGGTCCAGGTCAACAGTCACTTATACACCCCTGATTGAGTCAGTCAAGAAGTTGCTTCCTCTCAAAGGGAGACTTTCCAGTGTTCATCATAGACTCTCACGCCTGCCAGTATAATAGATGGCTTCTCTTTCAATTCAAAACATCCAAAAGGTGTCTGTGCCCTTGAATTACTGCGGAGACAAAGAATAATGTGGTTATTTGAAACATTTATTCCTGCAAATGTGAGCAGGTTTGTACACTATTCAGCATTGAATTGAGAATGCAAATTAAAGTCAGCCGCCCGTACCCTGCTGTGACTTGTCAAAGTAGTCAAAGGTGGGGCTTGGGGGCATTATGGGTAAATGTTCACTGATGATAATTATAATGCTAAATGTGTGTAACAAACTGAAAACCGGATGATGTTGGGTAATTATATCTGAGGTTACTACAATGTACTGTAACTTTGATGATTACCTTGTTATTTAACCCTTATCAAGAGTGGTGGCTCTGTCATTATCCTTGAGACTGTCAGACCACATTTATGTCTGTTTGTTAGTTTCTGTGTTGTGTGCATAATGGAGTTTATTAAAGCCTTGCTACAATGTTTTGGGTTATTATGTGTTGGGTAGTAATAAGGCTGTAATAGGATTATTACATACATAAATATCTTATGGAATTCTTCTGAATATGTGATATTATTAAAAATTTAATTTAATTTTCAACATGTTATACTCATACTTTGCCAAAATTAAAGCCAAACAATATCAGATGGACCAAGATTGTTGATTGTTTGCCACACTGTATGAGATCCATGATGTTACTGCAATATAGCTTCTGGCCACCAGTGGCAGCACTGAGAGTACTGTTAAAAATCAGCACTTGAACAAGAGAACACCATCTTTTATATTCATTAAAGAGGATTTTTCCTGTTTGCATCTATTTAAGTCATATATTTGATAGTTTAGCTACTTAAAATAGCACCATTCAGAGAATGTTGTCACAAACAGTACTGTGATGCACTTTCCATCCATGAAGCTATACGATCCAAACTGGACCCCAATACCAGTATAAGCTCCAGATTCTGTAAAAGTCTTATTTGAGGGCTATACTGTAGCTTGATATACTAAGTGACCATTTTTAGATAGGCTATCTAAACGTATTCATCCATGCACAAAAAGTCACCTGTAAGCCAGCATGTGGAAAGGGGGGGTTCTGGGGGCTCAAGCCCCTGCCCTTTTCCACAAATTAATCAAAAGTGCCCCTCTCAACATGAATTTAATGAATAATTATATTGTGGTCCATAAAACTAAATGCATTGAACTTGAAATGAACATGAAAACATGCACAAAACAGTAAAAAATGCATCATACGAAAGTCTGAGAATTTCCCTGTTTATTTGTTTTTGCCATCATACACTTTGATGAAGCCAACGTGTTGCTATGTGTATTGCTTCCCACTCGACAGACAGGAAGCCGCATATTATCTATTATCAGCATATAATATATAATATTATATAATATATATAATTTTATATATAATATAATATTGGCTATTATCAGCATTTCGTATGCTCATACAGCCCATGCCACTTCAAATTTATCGGCGAGGATGGGTTGGTATAGTAACATTAGGCCTATACCTACATGCATAATTAAAATTAAAATCAAAACTGTTCGACAGCCAGCAAACTTTGAACAGATGGTTCCAACAGAAGGTTAAAAATGTGAGACTAAAAAGCCAGTTCAGCGAGCTACAGTGTAGCTACATGCAAAGCTACAGATATTGTGCCTCTTTTTCTTTTTCACCTTCATAATTTTATTGACATTTATTTGCCCTATTCTGTTATGATTTATTTTTGAGTTTGAAATCAAGGTACTGCTGCCAAATGTAAATTTAAATGTGAAAATATTAGTTTTACTGACTTTACAGTAAGTGAGCTACAGTAGGTGTGTCACTTAATTTGGATGTAGTGCTATGTGTGTAATATAGTTATATGTTTGTAATAGTCTGTCCAGATGGGGATACAGAGGGTGTACATCAGCCAGAGCTTCTCACTCTGTTCTGTCTGTCTCTCTGTTTCTGTGTGTTAGGGTGTGTAAATGAGTGCATGTGCTTGCTTACACTCTGTTGGTGCTTTCCCCTGGTCTGGGTGTCCCTTGCTGCCACTCCCGCCTGCAATCAGCCTCACTAGCGTCACCGGCTACCTGTCCACCTGTGGCTGTCTTTATAAACCCTGCTTTCCCTGTGTGTCTTGTCAGATCGTCTCAGTATTACACCTGCACGCTTCCCAAGCAATGTCAACTTGACATTAAAATTGATATTAATTTACAGAGAGGGGGTCTGGGTTTTGGACTCCCAGCCAGAAGGTTGTGGGTTCAAGCCCCAGAGTTGGCGTACCTGTAAGCATCCTTTAGCAAGATGCATAACCCCTATCTGCTCCATGTAACAGTAGCATGTAATTGTAAGTCGCTTTGGATAAAAGCATCTGCTAAATTACCCAATTGCAAATTGTACCAAATGACACTTATTGACAACAGTCATAAACGCTCATAAAGCCTCCTTAATGTTCATAAGTGTCATGTCATGCACACCCCTTCAAATAAAGTGTTACCCAAAAATGTTAACCTTTCCCTATTGCTGGTTAGCTTTTCCAACCTAAAGTCAATCAGGTGATAAGTGATAAACATTTCTAAAGCCTTTTACAATTGAGTTGGAATCATGATCTCAAAAGTTTGAGACCACTATTTTCCACTTACAACAGAAAGCAGACATTCAAAAGTGAACAAACAGCAACATTTTCTAAGCCGGTTAATAGGAACTGTCTTGGAGAAGTTGGACCGCAGCGTAATCGCACAAAATACAACAGCAAAAACTAGTTGAAAAAGCTATAACAGCGTTTCTCCGAGAATTCCTTTCATAATTTATCTGCTGAACCTTTCTATCAGCAGAAAGTGCTTGGCTGGTTCAGTATTATCATGAAAAACAAAAACAGTCCCAAAATCTGTCTACCTTGTACTTACAGTACATGCTCAATAGCTATGAACAACAGTGTTGGGGGTAATGCATTAAAAAGTATTGCATTATTGTAATCACATTACATTTGTCTGTAATGCAGTAATGTGCACATTGTGGTATTATTTTATTAAAGAGCATAAAAGAAAGATCTTGTGTATGTCCTCCTTAGGATAGGGATTTGTCCTGATATGTGGTTATATGTAAGTTTTAATGTTATATTGTTAACTGGCAATTATGTGACAATGCATCTCAGGCGATGTTGGATAGTAGGCTAACGCAAAAGTAATGTAACGAGTAGTGTAACAAATTACTTTCTACAGCGAGTAAATAAGTCAAGTAATACAATACTGTTTTTAAAGAAATTAGTAATGTGTAATCCAATTACTTTTTTTGAGTAAGGACCCCAACACTGATGAACAATGATGCTAACAATGATGCTATCGACTCAAATGCTATCGATGATGATTAACTGCTGTGATGGTAGAATTTTCACCTCTTCTTGATACCCCCACAAGCTCAATAGCTGGCAGAGATTTAACAATATTGGTGTTGTCAACACCTAAAACACTAAATTAGTAAGAAAGTGCAGGTTGTACGAGGTTGCCTGCGTGACATATTGTTAAATCTTTGCCAGCTATTGAGCTTGTGGGGTATCATCCGTTGCCCACAAACGGGGTTGAAATTGATAAATGATGCAGCTTAAAAGGACTTGTTTAGAGTTCAGTGAGACGAACTGTCCCAAATAGATTTGGAGGATCAGATGTCAGCAGGATACAGAGATATTCTTACTGGACCAAGGTTGTGTGTGTCAGAGAAATTTTATCCAGCATCCTGATGGAGTTCATTTTTCTCCCTCCTGTCTATGCTCTACCCCCCATTAGAGCAATGGGAAATTTATAACAGAGGATGGCATATCAGGACAGTTGTTTCTAATGGTACCCTATATGAGCAAATTAGAAATTGATGTCCTGTTAAATTCTATAACTCCAAAGTCTTCTGTAATGATAAATGCTGTGCCATTAAATCTCATTTAGAGACCGTATAAATTGTAACATGTTAGCTTGTTGCTCAGTATAGCCATTGTAATAAATTAACACATTGATTTACAGAATGCAGTTTTTTTTACTACAACATAATGTCACAGTAGAAAAGGAATAGTACACAATATACTCATTCATTAATGTTGAATGTGAGCAAGCAAACACCTGAGACCAAGAGAAGCAGGATGGTCTAAATCAAATGATTCCACAGTTAAAGACAGTTCGGAGTCTATTACAACCAATATATGCCACTTAGTTGGTAATTTACAGCCCATCTGTGTAGCATTCTTGTTGCCTGCATTAACTTGGAGCATCATAAATTATACTGTTACTGTTTGGATTTTAATGTCACTGACAAACTTTAGAGCTGATTCAGTCTTTATTGCTAGTGCAGCATATTAGCATGATTCATTCATATGGGCGATTTTGCATTATATTGAAAATACAAAGAAACAGAAGCACCACAAGCTGTGTGGGAAGAGCCTCACAGATTTTTATGGATAGATCAATTGTACTTTTTTTATATTAATACATTATTTTACAGGGTTGGTGTTGGCTATAAAGTTATACAAAAACAGTGAGATCTCAAAGTGTGGATTGGCTAGCGGGAAGCAAAACAACAAACCAAAAAACGACTGTTGGCAATGTATAGTAAGTAACAGCCTCCAACACATTACTCATCTGTGTTTATAACTGCAGGCTTTAAGAAGATTTGTGTCTAACATTTGGAAATACTTAAAAACTGCACTGAAAAACACATATTCCCATTTTTATTTGAAGAATGAAACACTTCTTTTTAACGGCCAACATGCTTTATTCATAAACCCTTTCACTAAAAAAAAAAGGAATAACACAATGACTTAATTACTACACTATAAGACTAATTTAAAACGTTCATGACAAAAGCGCATATCTGCTTTAAAGGCACACTCCTTTATTTGTGGCTGGAATTACCCATGTGGTCGAATCCAGTGTAACAAAAACCTTGTTGTTTTGGTCTGAAAAACAGAAAGCCACTCAGCACTCAGGTGTCGAAGAGGCTGTGCTCTCCTCCTCCCTACTCCTCCCCATTACATATCTCTTGTGCATAGTTATGTTTCAAACATAAACATTGAGCTGGGGGGTTTTGGGGATATGCAGTACAAACAATTTGTTTGGTTTCCTGAATGCAAAAAACTATGAGGCCAAAGCTGCTGAACTAAATCATAGTTTTATAACTATTTTTTTAATGAGGTTGTATGATTGATCAAAAATGTACATTGATTTTTTAATCAGAAACAGTCTGTACAATGTTTTGACTTGTCATGTGAAACTACCCTAGACAGATCCTGCAATAAATGGCAGTAATCACAAACACAAACATGCATCAGTAATACCTGTGGGCAATTACATTAATTGTTTAGTCATGATTAATTGGTCAACCACTGGCTAACCACTCAGCCCCATACACTATTCATAGACTACAACTTTACAACTGGGCTGTTAACACACTCTAAAAAGGTACAGTATATTGTAGGCCCACATCAAAATGTACAGAGCAAATTACATGCCATTTTGATTTAAACAGTTAAATTATAAAATAATGACATATACTGAACAAGTAATACATTGAGAACAATTTAAGTGCTTCGAAACAGTCTCTTACCCAAAGAAAAGGAAGGGGAAAAAAGAAACGAATAATAAAAGTTGCTATTGCAAGCCAGTGTAAGACAAGGCCAGCATTAAAGACTATAACTACTTGACCTACTTCACCCAGGAACTGATGGTTTCATATTTGCTGATGAGGGCAAAGAAGAAAGCAATGCTAAGTCTAGGAAATTAGGCTAGTCTTTGAAAAGAAAATAAGTTAAAATGTAAATAAGCAAAAAATGTGCACAACTTGCTAGCAGCCATAAAACTCTAATTGCCCCCTAACCTTTGCAGAACAGAAATAATATCCATTTGGACTCTATTACGCTACATTACATATTAACAAATTGTATCAGCATATTGATGTTCATCTTATATATGCAGTAAATATTCTTATGGACGCAGTTGCATCCACAACAATATTAACTGAAACAAAGACAAACCTTGTCGGTTGCTGTTAGTCTGTTGGGTTTTATTAATTACATTACTGCTGGGGATCCCATTTCAACATCAGTTCTATGAAATAATAATAGATAAAACATAAATGTAAACACAGATGCCTGAAAGTAAACAATATTGGTAGAGCACAAGCCCAGAGAAAATTTTTGAACTAATGTACATTAGGGGATGTGGTAGCACGACACACACCCAGACTCTTACATTTTATTGTTTTTTATTGACACATACTGTGGCATGTGTACATGTATGTTTATGCATTCTAAGGGGCACTGGCAGGTACAAAAAATGTAATTAAGGTGTTCTGGAGTTTTTTATCCTCTCAACCCGAAAGTGGCTAAGAGAATCTGCACTGTCAAATATAGTAGGCTACTGTAGTTTCTGACCTTATTACCGTTTAGTTAATGCATAAACGAATTACAGCACAGCTATTAATCTAAATATTCATAAACTAACTAAAAATAAGTCCTTTAGCAATTGAACTATGGAGGAATGTGTTGATTATTACACATTTGTAATTTGTTCAATGTTTATGATAATTTTGATTATTTTTCTGTCACTACCATTTTAAATACTACCTTCCATGAGTAACACAGCAACATGGTGATCATATCAATTTGGCCAAAAAGACGAAAATATATATTTTTCTATGGCTTTTCAAGATAATTTGACTGGGTCACAGTACCATGGTTGTGGGTGATGTACAAGTTTCTTGTTTTTTGGTAGGGTTAGGTGTGAGTTAGGATTAGGAAAGCAGAACTGTGTCAGTGTCAGTCCTGAGACAGAATATGTCACAGTAAGATGATTTCTGGAAAGTGCCAAAAACTTTACTCTATGAAAAGCCTGTTTGCAAAATTTATTCTGACAGTATTTTTTTTATTTTTAGGTCAGCTGTTTTATTGCCATTCGCAGAAATTTGGAAACAAGAGTTTTATACATGGAAACACTCATTTAAGTAATGTTTTTTTCCCTGTGTATGTTTTTTTGTTCAGGCATTTAACATTCCTGTCACTCTCTGAGCTGCCAATATGAAAGAGGAAATAGAGATGAGGCATAGTCAATGGACCCTAAGCCTTTTCTATTGAGCTACTAAACGAAGCTAAATTTGGACAACAAACACAATTAGAGACATGAAGGCTGCTGGGGGGTTGGAGAAAAGAAAAAAAACAACAACAGAATTTTAAAGCTAGAATTCCCCAAAAGATGCGTGATCTTTTTTAGGAGATAAGAAGGGCCTTGTATAACTCTATGGAATTGTCGCATGTTCTCGCTCTGCACCAAATGATCCTTGGTCTGTCTTTGATATGAGGGGAGGTAGAAAGAGATGTACCTGATAAATCTGAATTCCAGGGCAAGCTCACCCCACCTGGGAACTCCATCCTCATAGGATGCAGTTATTTAAATTTAGATGAGAACAGCCCCCACCCTGAAGTCTGTGCAATGTTAATGTTTTCAACCAAGAATGGGTTTGTGATGAGCGATGATTATCTGGGGAATCGGCTGTGTGAAGGTAAGATGGCTGACCTTAAACACTGCAGGTTCCATCTACAGCAGGGCCTCGAAACTGGTAGTCATCACTGGGGGACTCATTAATGTTACTCTTCGGGGAATCAACGAGAACATAAAGCATGCCACAGTATGCATCAGCATGCTGAAACATGGCAAAGGCATTTTCACATCAAGTATATTATTGGACACAAGCTACTGGGATTGGCCCACCACTATACAGTCCATGGTGTGAGATGAGGGTTTGAGGCATTTGGACTGCCTCACTGAAGACATGTTCATTACTTGATGACTTCACTGGCATTGCCAAGAAATATACTTCGTAATACTTCTTACACTAATCAATACTGATATGCTTCACAGCATACAGTATTTACTATCAATGAATACGGGATAGCTAAGTGGCTCTCTAGCAAGAAAGATGAGTTGCAGCTATGATGTGTTTTGCTGTGAATTATATAAATGGGTGACCTACAAAACTGACCCACTATGAGAAAGGCAAGTTTAAGATTATGTTACTAGACTGATTTACGTTTGTCGTACCACTGAAATATCACCAGGACGTCAGACATTCCCAGTTTGCTCTGGTAGTGACCTCCAAATGGAATTGTGTAGCCTTTGTTAGTGATTCAATAGTAGATAAATAAGTAAGTGTAAGCTCTAGAATCCTGTGGGGATAGATGTGTGACCTAATTAAACCATTAGATAGATCCAAGTTTTATCGGCCCCTTAGTATATGAGCGTCACCACTTCATCACCGTAACACAGCGGTGTAATGAATGAATCTGTTTGAAATTGTTGGTGAGTTTTGGGGCAGTGAACATTATCACTAGGCCAAGCAGACAGAGGACTCGTACTGGCAGACATAATGGGCTTACTCTAGCTAGTGCTCGCTTGCTAGAATTAGGAAAAACAAACAGTTATTTACATGATTAATTGAGTACATATAAAATTACCCTCCTGTTGTGAATTTTGGCTTGAATTGAATGTACTATCCCTGGCACATACAAATAAAACCAATCTAAGCATTTATTGTCAAACTCAATTTGTCTCCCATTTTGTATTTAAGTTAATGCTCCCCATATTATGCAATTCAAACCCTTGTGAACAACCCACAGATCATAATTTAGAACAGCAAGTGGATGCCACCACAACAGATCTGTGCTCATTGCACCGGCACCCTCTCTGTGCATCTTAAGAGTTGTATTCTGTTTCTCGCCTGCCATGCCTGAGTGGCTTTTGGCACTGAAGAGTTGGGATTGTGATTTTCTGGCAGCCATGCATCGACACATCTCCATCTCCAGCTTTGTGACTTTGGCGTCTCAGAGATGGAGTGTTTTAGACAACCCTGCAGGAGAACACTGAGCTTCCACCTCAGGCAACAGTTGACTGAAGCGTCGCTCTGTGCAACGAATGTGTCGTGATGCTCAAACGCTCCACCCCCCCCCCCCTTGCCGCCTGTAAATAACAGCTGTAAGGATCCGAAGTAACTCGAACAATCGTGATAGCTTTATGTTGAGTAGGTTGTAATTGTTTTGTTCTGCTTTAATCATAAGCCATATGCAGCTCGTATTATTGACAATGTGGGGCGACAAAATGTACACAAAATCTCTCCAAAACCTCTCTCCATAAGTCTAAACAAGCAACAACAGAAAAAACCTGACAAATGTTCACTATAGTTGATGCAGAATTTGCATACTGGTACGGTTTTATAAATGCCTGGGAAAATGTTCTGTACATCCTTGACTTATATTTGGACCGAGGCAATCAATAGGAGCTGAATTATGAGTCAGTGAAGCGAGTGATTTTAATCTGGGACTAAATATCCAGTAGTGGATTAGTCTCAGACAATTTCATACCTCCAGAGCTCTTCATGAAATATGGATAAGGTAGGAGAGAGAGGGGGGATTATGAAAAATGAAGGCATTTCCCAAAGCCCCCCTTCGAAGGAGGCCAGATGAAGTTTTGCAGCTGGGCAGCTGGAGGATTTCTAGCCATTTTGCATAGCAGATGCACCACCTTCCCAAGCCTCTGTTTGGGCACCAGTTTAATTAGAAAGACCCCCTGGTAAGGTACCTTACAAAAGTGGAATTCATAAAGAAGCACAGACGCTTATTGTCGCGTGGTCATTGCGGCTGATGAGCTGATGAGGGTTTGCAGAAACACAAAGATGAGATGCAACGATCCGAAAAGGGTCATTTACATAAGGGGATCATTAATGCAAATCCATCCTTTTCTTCAGCTATTTACCTTGAAATATTATTAGCAGTGTGATCTAGCACAAACACCATTGCAATACTAAAGAAAAACAATCCTATTAGAGTAGTTCATAAAACCAGTGCATATTTTGTGCATAATTGTATCCATAAAGCTTTTTTGTAAGATGCCATATTTATAGAGATACTAACATTTGTTAATAAATGAATGCACCATTAAAAGGCATGTGAATAGCTTTCCAACATACAACAACGTCGATGATAATGATTGATGATGATAAAGTCCTAATAACTACAGGTTCTTCGCATTGACCCAGAATCTACAAGAGAAACCACACTGACACTTATGATATTGTAAATGAACAATAAGCTGATGTATTCAAGGAAAGGCATGGGGAATGCAGTTTAAAACTTGGAAATCAAAAAACGTCTTAAAATATATGGAGGTATAATTCGTCGTAATGGCTCGGTCTGCATATATTCCAACAAGCTGTCTGAGATCTAAAGTAGTTTAGCTTGTCCACGAGCTATTTAAGTATACGTCTGCGAACACGGCTTTGCGCATTGCGGACACGGACGTGCGCATTTGTGTCTCCAAAGTATACTTGTTTTTCTGCTGTTGCGGACAAGCTAAACCCACTACGACATTATCCACCTACTGGATCGACTACTGCACCTACTGTTACTGCACCTACTCACCAGTTTCGCCCCTGCGCAGTCAATGCGCACAAGTCCGTACGGACTGTGTAGATGACGAAATCTGCCTCATCCACACCGTGTGTAGACTGTGCCCACCGAAGTATACTTGGGCCTGCGCGGTGCGTAACGGCTGGTGCGTTCCAACAGAGACCCAGCTAGCGCATAGGGACCTCGTCACCCCAGTTTAAGGAAGACTCGTCGATCGCATTATAGCGCTCCCAGAACCCCGCAAAGTTGCCCCAAGGTGTTTGGAAACACAACTGCGTGAGAGCGGCACTGAGGTGCGGAAGGGGCTCGTACTCTGGCTGGTTTCAACCAGTCAGCGTTGTTACGGTTTTAACCTCCACGTATCTGTGTTTCCAAACAAGCTAGGGCAAATAGCCTATTCAAGGTTCTGAAGGTGCTATAACGTGATCGAGGAGCGTACCTTTAAACAGAAGAGAGACCGCTTTTCGCTGGTGAAGGGGGAGAGTGGATTGCAAACCTGAACCTAATCACACACAATCGCTGCCAACCAATAATCGGCACAGAGCGTGACTCACCGTTCATGCATAGAAAACTATCAAGAGAAACCGTCACTGCAACCCACAATCCGATAAGGGCATCCCGAGGTGCAGAATATGTGCATGTACTGTAAATTACATTATAAATTAAAAATAGTCAGGCTTGTACCACTCAGTTACGGCAATGTTTACATTGAACAGGTCTTTGATTAATTGTATAGTGCTATTTGTGCTTTGTCAAAAATGTCCATACCAAATGAGGTGATATACCCCACAGGTCAGACCTCCTCCACATTGTGTGTATAGTGAATTGCCCTAATATGGGAAATTTTTTGCATTTCCGGGGGGAGGGGGTGAGGCTGTACCCTGAGCCTCTGCACCGGCCCACCCTCCAGGAAGTACCTGCTGATCACATGACACCACAGCTTTGGCCAACCCATAGTTTCACTGACATTTGTGTATTTATGGGAGACCTACAAACACTAGACCTTAGGTGTCCTACATTAGGCGGTGTCCCACTTTAGGGCATTTCACAATACCTGTAGAAGACTGTACATTTGATGGCCATGAGCATCTGTTGCATACAGTAAATCGAGCAGAACAGCAGGCTAACATAATCTGACATTACATTTTTCACTATGTCTCCCTGAATACATGCATGATTTCATTCTTCCACTGACTTTTTCCACATGTTGACTACAGCAGTTTTTATTCCGTCTTTCATTGAAATGTGGTAATATTTGTCTGTTTAAATATATATAGTACTGAATGTGTGTCTATGGGAGTTAGTAAATATCCATAGCCATCTAACAGTTAGGTCTGTAGTCCTCTTTAAATTACACTGGATGGTTTGATGGTTTGAGACATGTTTTTGTTTAGTACTTGCTTTTCCTTTTTTCTTTTTCATACCTTTTCACTTTTTACTTTATAGTTACCATGAAGGACAGAAGGGCTTAAGACACTCGAAGGGTAAGATATCAGCTCTATGGATTCCCATTTGTCTCATTATCTTAGAAGTTTTGGTTAATATTTGTTCATACCTCTCTGCCAGAGGAACCCCCCAAAGCACCAAGCAGGGAATACTATTGATCAACAAAACCTTGAGTCTCCTGCTATTCTATATTTTTGTCTACTCTCCTAAAATAAATTTACATTTTTGTGTAATAAATATATTTTACACTGACTACAGAGTTGGTATTGTTCAGAATGAATGGAGTTCCTCTTTAAAACAGACACCGGGTACCCATGATGTCAGTGTCACTGCAGACATAAATTCAATGTTGCTTTATCTTAAATTCTCCTTATTCTGGCAAAAACAATCAGGCACAGACACAGACAATCTTGGCACAGACAGAGATCATAATGATTGATTTTAAAGGCTTAAGGTGAAATTCTCCCTAATCTTTATAGACACTGATTTTTAGAGTGGGAGATTAGACAGTAATAAAATCCTTAAATGTGAAAATTAAAATAAATCTGACGCTGTTCCCCGCAGTACGACAGTAAGTAACTTCAAGTAAAGAGTAGCAGTGATGTATCAGGGTGTTATGCTGATAATAACAACATAAATTTAATGTGATGCCTGATGCTAAATTGTCTTTTAGCGAGGCTACTAGCATTCCCTAAAGCTGCTGTAGGTACGATTTAGAGCTATACGTTTAGTGTAATTTGTTGGAAATGCCGTAGACATCTGTCATCTAGCTAGCCAGAATCCGGCTCCATAGATTTCACCCTACCATTGATTGTGTTATTGTTTTCCCTGTGTCTCCCCTTAGTTATTTAATCCCTGTGTTACCTGTTTTCCCTTGCCAAGTTGTTGAGTTTTCCCTCCAGTCAAGCGCACCTTTGTCTAGCTTGCCAGTATTACCAGTTACTTTTTGACCAATGTTTTTGCCCCTAGCCTAGTCCCTGTCTGTACCTTTGCCATTTTGCCTTTCTTGTCACAAACCGTTGCTTGGACTATCATCTCTGCATTGCCCTCCTGTACTGTTGCCTGGTTCCAAACTGCGTACTTGTTTCAATCAGTGAGTGAAATGTTCTGTGAGAATATCTGCTCTGGTTGATAACCCCTTCCTCTGTTAATAGTCAATTTAGATTTTTGACCGTGCCCGAAATAATTCTGACCAAACAAGGCCACTTTTTCCTGACTGGTCCAGCGAATCTATCTTGCAATCGCATTAATGCGCTCACACAGCTACAACAGGTTTGTCAATGGCGCCAACAGAGGCTCCAGAGGGACAGAGCAGACGAGGAGGGGGTGGGTTTTTGGGTTGTGGATCTTGCTCTCTTGTTCATTTTTAGCTAGCTCTCGTTGCAACTCTCTAATGTTACCTACAGCAGCTTGAGGATGTACATCTAGCGTTAAGGAAAAATGTCCTCTAATAAATATTTTTCACTACTTAAGTAATCTTTGCTTAAAACATTTGTTAATTAGTAGTTATACAGTATATTAGTAGTAAGCAGTTATGTATCTGGGTAATATGCCGATAATTACAGCATACATTTAAAATGAGAAAGTAATGGCATAATGTTATGCCTAATCCTAAATTGTCTTTTAGCGAACTGCTAACTTTTCTTAAGATGTACATTTAATCTTGAGGAAAAGTAATTAAACTATTTTTTTTGTAACTAATTCAATTTGTTTTCACTAACAAACACATTTTTCATCCACTCACTAACTCACTTTGTTGTCCGGATGTTTTAAACTTGCATCCACATTCTAAGCTAAGGAACTTGAATTCTGCAATGAATAGAGATGTGGGTTTAAAGGTATACATGAGAAAAGTTGTCTCCAAACTGATGTTGCATACTTTTGAAACCTCAGGTTTTACTACTGATGAGGTAGTATCCCAATTTTCCCTGTTGGCAGAATGACAAGCCTAAATTTTATATGTACATTCCTGTTGAGCGAATATTCAGACAGTGTGCTACAGGATTAATTATCATGTCAACAATTGGTGTGCTTGCTTGTGTTTTTCAGCTTGTTCCTCCTCTGCCATATCTTTGGATCTCCTACCAAGCATGTGAGTAAAACCTAAAATGTTAATGGGAAGCAATTATCTTACCCTTTGAATGCTTTTAAAGACTCCCGCATCATTAAATTTTTTCTCTTGTTACAATATGTAGACAGTTACCCTATAAAATTGTCAACTGAACCAGAAAGCCCAATCATTACACACTTTCTAAATGAAATTGAGGTGAAAATGAATTTAGCACATATTTGATTTAGCAAATGTTATTAACTAATCTGCTCAGAATGTTACACAAAACATGACTGGAATAACATACATAGATGTCTACAAACAGTTAATTAGAACAATAGTAGATAAACAACACGCTCAAAAGATGGTGTCACGTCTGCAATGAACACACACACAGTTATAGATTTCTTAAACCAGACAATCTTTTAGAAATACATTTTAATATCTCCCTGGCCATCATCTCCGGAAAGCAAGATCGACCCATCTAATTCCTATGAATTGTACGCAGGCAGTATAATTTCTGTAAGTCGCGTTTGCACTATAATTTCACCGCTTAAATGCATGTGTTTCGTATATGCCAGCTGTTCTTTGGCTATAAGGTAGGCTGTTTGTGACAGAGGCTGTTACAGAGTTTTGTGACCAAAGCTTTCTGGAGTCTCACATTGTGTAGCAAAAATGTAGGACACACACACACGCACAGACACAAACTGAAATGCCGTTAACTCACTATATTACATTCATTGTTGTTTATGTGGGAGCAAAGAGCACTTTCTCAATCAGGTTATGTTCACTGTTATCATAGTGAATATATACAGTATGTGGCTCTTGCTATTAGTTAGTGTGTATGTATATTTAACTAATAGGGCTCTCTTTTGAAAACACACTTCCCATTCAGATACAGGTGTCTAAATTAGAAAAAATAGTCATTCCATCAGAAATCTAATGCAGTACTGTTACATTTATCTTCCTTAAGTGTTAAGTGTTATTTAGTCAGTCAGAAATGTACTGACTAGCTTTTATTTATTATACCCATGGAAACCCCATGACCATTAGCTGCAACTATTATGATGAATAATTCAACATATTTATTTTGCTGTAATGCACACTTTTTTTTTGGGGGGGGGGGGTCTAATTGTGCATCATTATACTCATTAGATTACTGCAGTATCTATAGCAAAGGCATTAACCTCTCTTATATCCAAATGATAATCGGTAATTTTTGGAACATCCAAATGACTTATAATTTTGAGACCAGTCCAGGTTTTTAAATGCCTCTGCAGTAATCTCCAGGTCTTACAGCCCCATCTATACGTTATTAAGGCTACGAGAAATGATTGATGCAGAGTGTAATGTTTGTTAGTGTGAGTGATTAGTCACCTTAGCAGTTAGGCATTGCAGGGAGGATTTTTCTAAATGACCTGTATATCATTAGTTAAACTAGTTATAGTCAATATCTCTATCTGTAGAAACAGACACATTATAGATTATCTGATGGGTTATCAGGGGACAATCCCTGGTTCTTCATAGAATTCCTTAGTTCTAATTTCACTTTACAAACTTTTTGTCGTGTGTAGTGACAAGAATTTTAATTTTCTCTCTTCTACAAGTTAGGTATTCATTCGTCACTATTCAGAGAAACTCTGTATTACAGTAGCTAAAAAAATATAATTACGTTGGGCTTACTAAAAAGGAGCACGGATTTCTTTTCTCTGGTTGCAAAATGCAATTCAGCTCTTGTCAGCGGTGCATAATAAATACCGCTGATAAAAATATACACAACTACAGGAGAGCCGATGATGAGAACTCCCATGACCTTAATTAGCTCTGTTCATGGCTTTACATTGACCAATTAAAGAAACTTTTAAGCATATCCATTTCATTTCTCACCATTTGTCTACACCCCGGTACTAGCTAATGAGAGTCAAACCCAGAGAAGTGGCTATTTGGAGGCTGGAAGGCTGGCGCCACCGACAGAGGTAAGAGACAACTGGAATGACCTGCACAAGATTACATTTTCATCCAATTCTTTTGTTCTGTATAATTAACTGCAGTGACTTAAATGTTTTCAATGGCCTTTGACTTTCAAAAATGTCATGATGCTTTTAAATGTTAATAGGGTTAATTAGTAAACTAGATTGGCATTATGCACAACATTCTTTATCAGGGTTGAAAGTGTGACATTCTGGCAAGGTCCATGATGAAAACAAGTTAACATGGGTGCGTATGAGCATGTTATTTGTGTGTCAACACCTTCACATGTGAATGCATTTGAAATTCATGTTTTATTTCTGTAAGGGGCAAAACAAGCAAAGTAAAACAAAGCACATCACATCTGAAAACTAGTTCTACAAGTACTGTAAAACTTGCACTAAGAATTATTTGCCTGTACATACCTGCTACAGTGACACGTGGCTACGTGTTTTTAGTGTGAAGTGGGAGCTAGCCGCACTTAAAACACCTTGACATTACAGGAGGCAATACTGGTGGAACCTCTGCCTGTAGACATAGTGAAGAGTGTCAGGCCTAGAGTGTCCGTCCAGTGCTTCCCATTGAGCACACTTCATCCATAGTAACATTTCCCAAGCTCTCTCTTCTATCAGCACCTGGACACGAGGCTGCTAACTTAGTTTTCTGCAAAATACCGTTGGTTGTCATCGCAGAAAAATCAACATATGGACTAAATCTGTTATCTCTCTCTCTCTTGTTAAATCTGCTTGAAAAACTGCACGCTCTTGAAAAAAACTGGCCCTCAAACACGAAAGCCTAAAGTTGAACGGCAAAGCTTCGCCAGGATTTGTTGCTGAGCCTCGCCACAAGGACGTTAACAGCTGCTAAACTATAGACACAGAAGTCCGGGCGTTATGGTGGCCGCCCATGCAAGGAAATGAGAATCAAATGTGCAACAGCCACATCTTGACAAACATTTGACTGCCTTCTCTGTAATGGAATATGACTGACAGCACATGATTTTCTGATTACATGCCTGACAGCTCACACTTATTGGAAATGATGAGGACAGATGTTTTCTGTGACTCTCATGCAATCAGATTCTGAGTGTATGAAAATGAGAAATTAATCGAAAATGTAATATGGAACAAAAATATTGTCTTCAGCTTCTCTATATATAGTGGGTTTATACTACAAGGTTTTGTGGTTTTTGTGCAATGACAGACATATTGTAACCTTGCTGTAGAATCATTTAGCAGAAACGTATCAATTATAATTATTGAAGTCATTATTAGAGCACACATTCAACTTCCAATTTGTGTAAAATATCAAATATAATAAATATGTTCATAATTTAAGGCCACTGTATATGATTGCTTACATTATTTCAAAATATATATATATATATTCCATAGAACAAATATTACACTGCGCTCTCTTGAGAGATATGATTGGGAAAGAACAGAAGTCAAGACACGTGTGCAGAGTAATGTCTGAGCGATAGTGCTTGCCCGAGGTTCTTGGGATCACATGGTGACAAAATGAAAGGGGGGGTGGGCAGTGCCATTAGGTGGCATTCTTGGACACCTCCAGCAGGCGCCATGGCCCAGGGTCCCCTTACCAGGGCACACACTGGCCTCAAAGGTAAGATTAAATCAGTGAAGATGGGGAAATAAGACGGTTGGTGTCAACTGGGTAATTCTGTTTACCTAAGACGTTTGCATGCACGCGGTGCCGCGGGGATGATTACGGAGGTTATGATAGTTGTTATCCACGGAGTCATTGTGCTCAGCCCGCTGTCAGTTTCAATTACCACCGCATGTGCGCCCCAGTCCTCACACAAGCTTGTATAGCCCCCCTGACAGTCTTATTACTGTTAAAAGAAAATCCATACGCATCAGGTTCTGTTTGGGCCATTGTTCTCTAAATAGAGCATGACAGAGAAGAATGGTAATTTCTTGTTATACCTTGTGGGTCATAAAGGGTTTGGTTTGTGAATTGAGCCTCAAGTACAACTTTAACTCACTTTATTAAGTATGAATTATTTGATTCACGGTATTATTATTTGTTTAACATTATTTGGATGGCTACAAGTATTTTCTCTTACAGAAAAACCACATGAACGAAAATGTGTATTTTTCTGTAAGGGTTGATGGCCACGCATATCTCTACATGGCCAAGGTAACGAAGGTAACCGTTGGGTCCTCCAAGTCTTTCACTCAATGCATTATCATCCTGATGCCTCTGAAGCCTTTGCTTGTTAAATTTTCCCTAATTTTCCCTAATTTTCCCTGCTTCCAAGCAGCCAAGGAAATATAGATTAGCTAACTCGAAATAAGGAGTGGTGAGGTGCACTGCAACACTATAGGCTGCATGACTATAGTGAGCCGAAGTCCTGCCCCCACTTCTGGGCTAGCCTCTGTTCCACTAGCCTCTGTTTTTCTATGCAGTTATTAGTCTTTCTAAAAAGCTTAGACATGCTATTGGACTATGCTATTCATATTCTAGGTGTCCACTACTATTAAAATTTGAACACCTCGGAAACTACTTTACTTCGGCTCCCTATTAGCACAACAGTAAAAACAAGGAAAGCTGCAACATATTTATTTTACTCAAATTCTACTACTCAAATTTTCTACTCATCATTTGTCAATATATTACTGTCAAATACAGGAGACATTTGTCTACTATAAAGAAATCCTGTTTTTATGCTACTGAAGTTCATTTAATTGCATTAGTGTATTTTGCCTTCAGGCAATGTTCACCAGTAACGGTTAAATGCTGATACAGAGTGAAATATCCATATATAATGCATGTGCAATGAAATGCTCTTAATATGAAAAGTAATTAAAAAGAAATCATTTTCATTCACTCCTCTTATCACGGCTTGGTTTGAAGGTTGCAGAGAGAAGGATGGTGGAGGAAGGTGTGGAGAAAAGGGGAACAAGGGATGGGGTGGAGGAAGTGGAGGGCTGATAAGGGGGGATTGGTAGTGTCAGTTTCACACAAGGCGGATACACCTTTTCTGAAAACCACAAACTCCCCGTCAGCACGCGGGTGTAGACAGTCTCATCATTTCCTGCAGAGAACACCAAATGCCGCTGCATTAACAAACTGTATTTAGCATTGGGAGATGAAAATGATGAATTACTATTTCTACCACAAACCACCTTACCTGCCTCACCTTGTTACTGGGAATCAAATGGAAGCATAAATAAAAACAAACCTAATTCCTCGCCCTGCTCTCCGAAAATGCTGTTTAGACAAATAAATGTGTTTGGGTCCCTGAAGCCGGCCTTAACTATGCCATTACGTTTTCATCCATTCACAGATGACTGCCTTAATTTTCCCTCCGAGGGTTGCAATTATCAAGCGGTACATAGTTCTATATTCAGGCTCTTTAGGATAATTAACACCAGGTAATAACTCAAACATACGTCACATTGCACTCAATAAGTCTGCTCCCCAGCGTATACTGGGAATTAAAAAAATGGTATTGAATCAAGGTACTCAATATAAAAGTTTATTCATGCTACCAACTGACTAAATATACGTAGATCACAGAGACCAAACCGCATAGGTAATAGATTTAGGTGTGTGATTTACCAGTAAACATTGCTGGGCAAATGGATGGACCATATGTGGAGAATTTCACAGAAATATCTCTTGCTATGCTTTGCAGCAGTGCCTCTGTACAGCTACTGTACGTCAAAATGTCTCCATGTTGAGGTGCTATAAAAACACTCTTTTCCTGTGCTCACATGAGGTTGCATCATATTATATAAAACATCATGCTATAAAATATCTCGTCCTGTTATTGGATATCCCTCACAGAGCCATTTTTTCCAGTGGAAGTTGTCAGAGCACTGGCTGATAAGTCGAGTAACAGTGAACGGGAATTACAAGTTCAGATCCCCCCGGCGGTCTACCGTGGCCCTGTTAGGGAAGAACACGCGCCACTCTGCTGCCCATTTACTCCACCAGATATGGGCCGTTCGGCTTTTACACAATGTTTACTCCTGGGAATGGCTCCATCCTGTTAAAGTTCAGGTCACTTCTTCTTTCCCTCCTCTGCCTCTGTGTTCCCCCAACCCCCCGTCAGCTTCCTTTTTACGCAGGGTACATCTAAACCAGGACAACACCAGCATTACCCCTCTCGCATTTAAAATGTTCTCCAGTCGTGATGATTGATATTGTTGCCACATGCTGGAATTCAAAAAGAACGGTCGAATGCGAAACGCCAGTGTGTTGAAGCGGCGGTGTGTGTGCTCGCAAAGGCAGCGGATTTAAAACACCCTCTGTGAACATCAACAAATAAACACCCAAATGCTTTAAAGATGGGCACAAAAAGTGAGCAGCGTTTCTTCATAATGATGAAGGAGGAGGAAAGAGACATTCAGCAACAGCCATGACACTAATCATGAGCTTGAACATAGATTGATGGTGAATCCAGAGGCGTCCTTCTCTGGCCCAGCAGGGAGCACATGTCACATAGGTTCTTCACACAGTCTTGTGGACAGGACGGTCAGGCACACGGCAGATCTGCTTAGTTACATTATCATGCCATGACGCGTTACTCATGGGACGGCGGCACTTGTCAAAAAAGATTTCGTTAGGAAGCTCGACTGCTGAAAGGCCTGCGTGTCCATGATTTGGTGACCTTTGGAGAGTGTGTCTCATTTCAAAATAAGGCTCTCTGTACAGTGACCACAAGATGATTTTTATATATATATATATATATACTGTATATTCTGTATATATATATTTTTTTATATTATTATTATTATTTTTTTTTAGAAATAGCTCTTTGACAAGAGGGCTGGGGGGCTGTGAATCTACAGTAAGTGTATTCCCACATTATAAAGACAATAAATAGACGCCGAGGCCAAAGTAAAGGCTAATGCAATTTTATAGTTGGCTATCGCTACATTTCTCCCGCCCTCCTACGTGGTATAATTCAATTAGCCAGTGTGGTTAGATCATCTGGCATGTGAGGTAGCACTCTGAATAGATTGTGTGTATTAAATGACTTTGCAGAAGGCTTATGTAGGAGGTAGGTGCAAGGGTCAAAAGGGTAAATAATTGTTTGACCTTTTTCTCTGCCTGGCTCCCTGGGTAATTTTCTGGCAGCGGAGAATAGGTTCTCAAAATTTCTAATCGTTACTGAAAGGAAAAAAAAATCTATTACGAACACAACACTGGAGGTTTGCCACCTGGTTTTCTAAACCCATCCCCAGAATTGCCAGAAGACTCCCAAACACAATGGCTCCCATAGCACTGTTCAAATTGTCCTTCTAAGAGCATCTGCACACAATGGCGACAGAGAGAGGGCATTCTTGCTGCAGTCAGAACTTGAAAAGCACACTGTTGTCGACAATCATGGAGCCATGTCTCTTTCAGGGCTTCAATCAAGTAATGGCAGCCATTACAGGTGAGTTCATACAGTTATATACTGGCATAATAGTGATTGTCAGAAAGGTGTGTTTGTTCTTTAAATATTAGTATCAAGCATACTCCTTGATTTTGTTACAGTACTATGCCCCAAGTTCACTGTATATATTATGAAACAGAACTGACCACAAGGTGTGGGCGGCTGCAGGAGGAGGGGTAGGGACCCCAGGTGTGCTGTGGGAGGGCAGTGGGAGTGGATGTTTTGTAATTCTGGTTTTAACCACAATGGCACTATTGGACATAAATTGAGGACTGTACCTTTAATATCTCTAAAGGTCACATTTACAGTACAGTACATATTCTAGATCATTGTTTATTCTAAAAAGTTTTTAGGAATTCATTAGTGTTATAAAGTTATTACCCAAAAGGTATTTACTGTAGAATATAGTTCAGCTTCTTCCTTACCTTAAGGAAGAAATGTCTCACATGGACAGACATCCATATTTTTTTTTCCTATTTGCCGGAAAATTGCGCAGCTTCTAACGGCAGTTTTATCTGAATGCCTGCAGGTTCCCTGAATTTAAATGTGCTGTTTGTATCTCTGTGTTGTGTTAGCCCATGTCAGGGTTATGTTAATTGACTTTCAGCAAGTGGTTTTGTGCATTTTCACATCAGACAAAAAGACATTCTGCGTCCCGTATCGGTATTCTCCCATGCCTTCCTTTGAAGTTAAATCTCCTAAAATAGTTCATAGATGATTTTATCCCAGTAGAAACACCACTGGGGTAGAAGGCTATGGTGTTTAATTACAGAATGAATAGATCTGCAGACTCTCTTTCCGACAACACTGTGCAAAAGATAATTTGGGTTGTAGTGGTTGAACTTTTCTCAGCGCCACAAATGAGAACAGTCACTAGCGGTTATTTCATTTACTAGAGACGCTGTTTTGGCCCGAAGGAGAGGATGAGAGGTGAGGGAATGGTAAAACATAATAACTATGGTTATGCCAGGTCCACCATTACCATCTACAAATAGTCATTGACACCGCTGGACATACAGGAATCCTAAACATTAGGCTATATTTGAACAGACAACACCAGACTGCTCGATGAATACTGATACCTCCCAGTCAGTGTGAGATACCGTGTCACGTTGACAAGACAACTGAAAAGTGTAAAGCGATCTCTGCCCTAGTCCCTTCCTGTGGCAAATACTTATATTCATGAAAGGAAGTGTCCGGTGTAAGCGCTCTGCCAGATCCAATGCATTATCTGAGTGTGAAGATGAAAAGGCGGGGGCCGGGCCTGGAGGATAATATAGATGGATTGTGCGTTGAGATGATTTGGTCCGGCCTCAGTTCCTGGCCTGTACACAGCTGCGGCGCTGATCAGCGATACTGACAGCGGGGAGAGAGTCGAAGCAAAGAGACACAGCTGCAAAGGTCAGGGAATAAAGTATATCTCTCACTCTTATTGTACCTCCAATCAGCTTAGCTCGGCTGCCCTTTTCAGGCTGTCAGCCTGCGATCCAGGTTTGTTTTGATACAGCAACCTTTCATGTTGTGAGTTACATGTGCTTTTGATAACGCTTGTGACAGTAGGAGCAGTAGCAATTACCATCAATTTACAGCTGCCGTTTCTGTTGAGTTAATTGACCAAAACAAAAAGACGGAATTGCCTGTGATTTGGAAACATCCTGTGTCTGAACATTGGCCGCTGCTGTGCAGTTTAAGGTGGTAGTTTCTTTGTCAAATCGTGCGGTATGACTGCCCGTGTTTTGTGTCCACAGTAAAGCGAGGAGCAGCGGTGACATTTGGTTTGCTTGTATATGCGGGGACTGTTATGTGTCTCGTCGCCTGAGGTATAATGCCCACAATTTACATGCAGGACTTCCAATAATTACTATATGAAGGAACAAAGAGAGAGAGAGAGAGAGAGAGAGAGAGAGAGAGAGAGAGAGAGAGAGAGAGAGAGAATATGCAGTGATGGAGATTTAATTGGGCATTTGGCCCCTTTGGATGTGGACTGTATCATGGTTGGAGCGACATCATTATAATCTCTCATCAGGTTTTAATTCTTCGCCCTGAATGCCTGTTCCCCACTGTGTTCAATACACTTGAAAGTGCAGACAAATTGCATAAATCGCTGTTTTTTTCCGGCAATAGCATTCAAACTAATCTTTTGAGAATACACCAAATCTAAATTAGAATATTTTTTGCTAGCTCTCCATGCATTTCTCACATAATACCTTATTTGAATGCAGGTGGGAAGCATGCTAATAGTGTGGCTTCTTAAAGTTTTTAAATATTTTCTTTTCTCACATTTGCATATGTTCATACACTAGCATATTAAAATATGCTCCTAGCAAATGAACAAATGAACACAGTGCCCTCACCCCGGCGAATAAACAAATACATTTCATCTGCGATCTTTAGACCTGTCCACAAAGTGTGATGCTCTTTTTAAACGCTGGTTTAGGATGGTGTAGACTCATTCTGGAACCCTCAGGCCACAAGAACATGGCTCAGATGAACCCTGTCAACTGCATTACCTGCTGATGTGAAACAGCCGCATGACCTTTGAATGAACAGGCAGGTTAAAATCTAGCACACCGCCTCAGACCCAGGCCAGGAATGACAATAACAGTCTGAAATCGGAAGCACTCACCTTCTAGAGATTTATCAATGCAGTGGTGTGCCTCTGGGTTCCCTGTCTGTAAGCCTTTCCTCTGGGGGGGTGGGGGTTACTGAATAACATACAGACTCATTGGGAATTAAGTTTGTCTACTGATTTGAGTGTTTCTATTCTGTATTTCTGTATGTTTCTTTGAAGTTGAAGTTTATTCTGGGAGCTCATTGCAAAATGAGTTTTTTATCAAGTTAGAGAGAATGTAGACAGTTCTCAGATCGATGGTATAGGTCAGCATTGAGACTTGTATGAGCGCAATCAATACTTCCACATCAAAGAAGTACGCCATTGTACAAACTTAACAAATGCAAAAAGGCCAAAGCCCTTAAGGATCAACCCAATAAGTAGGTCAGAAAAACACTCCAAATGGGTCAAATGATAATGTGCTACTGGCTAAGATTCATCCCGCTAAGGCAGCGCGCATGTGTGGGGCAAGTGTTGGTTACTGTACGAGCCCAAGTGAATATGGAGACATACACACACACACACACACACACACACACACACACACACACACCTGTGGTTAATATATTATATAACCACAGATGTGGAATATACTCATTCTGATTTTGATCTGATTTTTACTATTCAGCATTTCTTCAAAGGAATCCATGTGTGAAATAATCTACTCAGCTGAATAAGTGCTGTATAAGAAACCCTCATGCATCTTTGCTGGCCAAGCAGGTCAACATAATTGATGCAACGGCATTCATTTCATTACAAAGCAGTTAGTCACTCTAAGTATATGATGTTTTGAAGAACCAGCAGGTTCAGATATTATTATCATATCTCGTTTGTCTCCTTGGCCAAGCCTATGAGCCGATGAGCAGTGACTGATATCAGCTAATCAAATTGAAATCGTATCCGGGTATTGTGTGTCGAAGATAGGCCTGGTGTATTTGTGCGTTATCAGGCCCTCACACAGAACAACGGTCCATTTGTTCCCCTGTCTGAATGTCTGTACACCGTGGGCCAGGAGATCATTTCATTGCTCGTTGAGGATTAGTTGTAAACGTTTAAGTTTTAGGCCTGTGTAGGCAGTCACACAGTCAAGGATTGTAACCCAGGGTTTTTATGCCTCAGAGAAAGAGCAAGATAAAAATGCTCTTAAACACGCTGAGAGCAAAAACCTTAAAATGAAGGGGGCAAGGATCTTTCATTTTTTACACTAAATAATATGAATGTGATTACTGTGGACAGCATACAATGGGAATTAAATAGGAGGACGTGTGTAAAAAATATGATAATTACATATTATTTATCACAGTGGGAATAAAATAACTGCTGTTAAACATTATACATTGTTTAAATAAATATGCGGTTTGAGCATTTTGCTAAATCTTAAATATTTATTTGTATGTGGATAGATTATTATTTTCCCCTACTGTTATTAGGCACACTTCATTTTCATCCATTCTCATACTTCCAACCACAACAAATTAATCTCAATTAGATAATGTACAATAATAATCACACTGTAGACTCCAAACTATCGAAATCTACATGTTGAAAAACTGTATACTTTACTGTATGTGTGTGCTGTATGTTTTGGTGTACAAACCTTTTTTAAATCTGTTTGTAGGGATACTTGGGGATAATTGTCTTGTTCTTTCCATTTCCTTTCCCAACAACCCCCTGGCTATTATTACTAAAACCTATCTTCCTCTCCTCAAGTCAGGCATCAGTGCCTGTCAAGATGCTGAAGAGGGCAATGACTCAGAAACTCTCAAAAAGTATGTATTTAAGAAAGCAGTATATGACATTTTACATATTATTTGGTACAGTAGTAACTTCAAATGTGCAAATAACTGGCATTCATGTATATTTATTTGGACACATTCTGTTATTCTAGTGGCCTATTCTGCCAGTCAAAGCAATCAGAATGTGTAGTGTTGTCTTTTACTATGATGAAAGAGGAGTTCAGAGAACATCAAGATTGGATTGCACTAAAAGAGACCTAAATCTATAAAGGGTGACAAAGGAAGCTTCTTTATATTTTTGCATTTCTTTTCTTTGTTTCATGAGCGGTTGTGAAGTTAAATGTCATTGGATCTCTCTGAAATACAAGTGTGTTTGCGCACACAGTGTTGCCTTGTAAACACACCCCATTCAATACGATCAATCACAGACTTCAAACATTCTATGCAGGCAGGAAGGAAGGATGGAGTTTCAGAGTGATGGGCTTGGAGCTGATCCAGAGCAAATACAATATCCAATACATTGGGATTTTAAGGACTTCGGTGACCCCAGGGATGCGTCATAGATGCTTTAGTAGCCTATTGACCATTGTGACATCACAGTACGGCTCTGGTCCACCAGGCAGAGATGTCAGTCTTCCAGTTTATCTTCTAGGCTGCAGCATCTCTTAGAAATTTCTAGGCCTTTTATGCGATTTCCTCACCAACACCAGTAATTTTTGGCTGATTGGCTTAGCCACGCCAATGAGCCAGGTAACTCCATGGCAATGGAATGTGGCCTTCACGCCAGAGGAAATTTTATAATTGGGGGATCCAGGAGATACTGTGAATTCACTAGCAGATGACATATGGCTGGCTGTGTTACCTGTTACAGCCCTGCAGAGGATCTATAATGGACTCCCAGTGCTCCTGAAGCGGCCCTGCAGGCTGTGTTCCTATTTTATTAGCTTCTGTCCTGGGCAGTTTTATTAGTGTCAGGACCTCAAGAATCATGGATACAGTAATACAGAATAGAGTAGCTCTATTCTCTAATCTTTATCTTTTCTTCATATGTAAGGAGGTGTAATGCAGATCCCTCAATATTTGAAATATGAGGTAATTGAATGTACCATTAGATTCCATGAGGCCATCGTATCAGCCCAAGACCATCATTATCCTACATTGGTTGATTGGCCCCTTAAAATGTTTTCTGAAAGAAAGTTATTGTCTTTTTTCCCCATTCTAGAAACCCCCTTAATAATCCTGTGCATTGTGCCATTGAGGACAGCCCTTGAGCCTTAATGGTGTTGTGAGAGTTCTGCTACAACCCTCTGCTGATTGTATAGGTTGTAAAGGCTAATGTATGTGTAAACATCTCTCTAATACCGTATCAGGTGCTGTAACTACAGTATGGAAAAAAAGGTTTCTGGACATCTATTGTGGAGCAAACAGCTCTCATCAATGCTCAAGGGAAATCACTGATTTCTGATACCAACCCAATGATAACTGAAAATTAACATATCTAGTTAATTACCTTAATCAGTCAGCGTTCATTTATCAACCTAATGTCTAAATTACATTTTGTCAAGATACATTAATTTTAATTTGCCTTTGACCTTTAGTGATGCGGTAGCTTCTTTCTAAAAGTTTATATTGCTTTTCTACGCTTTGGCAACCAAAAAAATGTACTAGTATATTATACTGTATGTAGGTAAGATAAAGTCAGATATATAGCTACAGTACGCGATTTTGTACACTTGTAGTTTCTGCTCTACACCTGTATTACATTGAGGTCTTCTCATAGCTTCCTACATCCCTTTCCTTGGTAGGTTGAGAAGATAATTACTTTTGTAACAATGAACTTTCTGTCCCTGCCTCTCGACATGCCTGGCGGCAGTCTTGCCTGGCTGTTTCTGCTTATAGCTCTTATGTGCCAAACCCTGAAGATTGTCTGGAGGAACACTAATGAGTCCATGAGAGCTGTCGATGGGCCAAAGAAGAGTTTGACATTTACGAGCAGCCATTATTCAATCTTATTTTACTTATATGCACTGGTTATATTTTTATTCGAAAACATGTCCACCCATCTTTGGATAACAAAATTAGATTATATTGTGTGTGGGTGTGTGTATACAGTATAATAGAATATACTGTATACTTATCAGAAAAATGCCCAGCTCCAATAACATTTTGGAATCTGTTTAATGAAATGCTTTGTTTTCCAACAATGGAAATTGCTAAGCATCCATCTACCAAGTGATAATGGCAACTGCCATTTAAGTGGATGAGCGTTGTATGAGTAGCTACATGTCTCTTACCCTTAATGGCTCGCAGCACTGAAATGCATATTCCATGACCGACAGATCATCTACTCTGAGAACCATTCCAGGCCAGGCATGAAATAAAGCTTTTATCTGACAATAAGAACAGTCTCTCAACGATATTCAACATTTACATCACACTTTCTTCCAGGAACAAAGCGAGAGATTCTGTGAAAGAAAGTACAAATGTAGAATTGTTGTACATTTTTTGTCATTTATATCTAACCTGAAATCATATTTATTAATATTTCACATATTTTGGATGCTTATAAATGTGTACTGGATGCGTATAAAAATGCACAAATCAAATTAATTGTAATAACACATGCAAACCTATATTACAGTACATTCCTTCACAGAATACTATTCAGTTCCTTTCTGTGGAGTAGGGAGAGATCCGTGTTATGCTCCACAACAATGAAATGACAGTCAGTTTACAGTTAAAAATTAACAAGGCGTTGTGCTTCGCTTGTGATGGCTTCAAAATTACATAACTGACCAGCATGTGTATGTATACAGCCTCTGAAACAGTTCTGGTCTAAATTAGTGCAAGCCAGCCCCATTGCAGGTTCCTACTGTTGGGGAGATTTCAGTGTGCTGTGCTTAAGGCACAGAGAGGGCAGCATCTTACCCACTGACAAGGATTATTTTTGTCAAGAGCAGCACTCAGGAAAAGCCTGGCTAATAAATGTCTGTCACTGTGGCTATCCATCACCACCGCCTATACGCCAAAGCACCCAACAAAGTGCTTACTGTACCGTTGTAGAATTAAAGTAAACACGCTCATCTGGCTAAGACACGCATGCAAATGAGAGGCAATCGATAGTCCCTACGTGAACAGTATTTATTAGAAAGGGCCTATAAATATCTAGTGTTTTCATCTGAAGGCAAATAATGAAAACCTTTATGAAGATGTACAATTATTTATACATGTGTGATTTGATCGTCCTCTGCACACATGTGCACACACACACACGATACACATGCGTAACTATCTGTGTAGGCACAAAACCCTACCACCTTTGCAGAACTCGCACAATTATCATTACAGCTATTTTCTGCAAGTACGCTGATTGCACTGATTACAGTAATTGGTTTACCTCAACCAGTTGATTTAGCATCACTGGTTATTTGTTTGTAGCCTCCAGTTTAAGCAGCACACTGACCTTGCTGAGCCAGTGGCATGCCAGATGTGAACTCTATAGGGGCTTATTTGAAAAGGCTTTAGAAAGTCTTACCATTGTTCAGGCAGCAAAGTGGCTCTGTGTAATCACAAATGGATAGGTTATTGTTTCACTGGTAGCAATGCTCAGATTTCGAGATATGTGCAATAAACATGCAGACTAATAAAATATTAAGGTGCCCAGATAACAGGCATCCAACCCTAAAAAAGTAAACCTTTCTTGAAGAGTACAAAGACATAAAACAAGTGTGTGGTTCATGTGGCTGAATAAATACACAGAAAAGATAAAAGTTATATTTCTGAATACAAGGAGTGTGGTTGACCAGTGATATATGTTTGTCCCAGTAGCGTTCTCCCTCTGATACTGTATGTTGACATAAAGAGATTGACAGCTAGATGCATTAGCAGAATGTACCCTTGAGTGACATACAAGACAGAGTAGCTTGCCCTATTTCACTCAATCAGTCAACAAACACCAAACTATAAATCCAAGCACAAGCTCACAGAAGATTTGCCAACAATTTGAATTTTATAGTAGCAAACATCTATTTAAAATCACCTATCAACATAGTCATGGCTTGAGAATTTCACTATGCCTGTAAGAAAACTATTGTTTTCTTATACAGTATCTTCACATAAAATACATGAAGTGTGCAACCCTTGAAGTAGCTAATTATACTGACAATTCCAAATATTCCTTGTTTGGTTATTTGGGTAATCAAATTGATAGTAAAACACAACTAAACGTAGTTATTGAAGCAATTTTAGCATAGACTGATGAAAGCTCTGGTTTTGTATCTGCTAATCGCAGGTGTAAAAAATTTACTTATTCTGTAAAAGCAGAAAAGTCAATAAGTCTAAACATGTTTAACAAGTTTAACACGGGTTGGGTTGTACACCCAAACTTAACTAACGAAAAATGATTATAATAATTTAATGCAACCTTTTTTTTCTGTAGCAGCTTTAACACTGAGCATGGCATTATCACAGTGGGGTCAATTTGACTTCTCCCTCCTTCGCGTAGGATTTTGCAGCAGTTGTAGGATACGTTTTACTGCGATTGAGCTGAAGACAGGGGATTAGGCTGTATGTGTTGCAACCGTGTTCACTGGAGCTCTACTGCTGTTTCATAAGAGAGCTCATCTCCAACCTGTACCGGCCCTCGTCCTGTATGAATGATCTACACTCTCAACTGCCTGGTTCCCTCCATCAAACCTGGCCAACGTTCATAATAAATGATAGTGGGGGACAATGCCCTATTTTCATTGTGGAGTCATCCGTCATGCCAGGCCAGACAAAACCCCCAGAGTTTCATCATTTTCAACTATTGCTCACACCAGTTCTGATAGCTGAAAGTAACAGGGAGAAGAAAAAAAAAACTATAGTGTTTAGTATGCCTTGGAAATGTTAATACATGTTAAAGCCTATACTGTATACTTTGATACTTTAATGCATTTAATATATTTAAAATATTTATATAATAAAATGATAAGACATTGTGCCTTCCTCAGTCTATTTAGAATATTTTCTTTCTTTAAATAGGGCTGTTCGTCTCTTTGCGCCAGTCAACATCCCATTACACGGGCGTTACATCTAATTTAATCTGTTAAATGCTTAATTAACCCCTGGATTATATTAGGTGGTGTGCACTGGCAGAATCTTGATGTTTAATGTCAGTTTGCAGGTTAATCAGGTCACCCTTCCATTGCCTGCCAAAGTAGCAGAGGCCCCCCGTAGTCTTGTTATAACTGTACACTGGAGAATGCCTCAACAGACTGCAGCTCAAACTAATCTTATCTCACAAACTGACGATACATTGTCACAGCTGAAATGGGCATCATTGGAATGTTAACTTTGGACAGGCCCGGTCCAAATTGCTGCTACATGGAATCTCTCCTGTCATCTAACTACTGTATCAAGGCTATACAAGGCAAAAAAAATAAGACTTTTAGACAATTACAATATGTGAATTCTTGTGCTCTGATGTGATGAGATCTGCATTTAAATTGTTTATATTTTACTTTTATTGCATGTATCAATGAATAATTCATATTAATTGAATGTTTTTTGTGTGTGTGATCAAATAGATTAAGACAATAAGCGAACAGGTCAGCTGTTTTCTGTCTTGGCTATAATGTGAAGAGTGACAGAGGCCTAATGTGATTCACAGTCCATTTGAAACATAAATATGTCAATATATATGTCAGACAAAACCAACAAAGTAATTTTTCATTAACATGACATTTAATAGCAAGTGTGCAAAATAATAAACACAAGCCAACGCGGAAAAAAACAATTTCCACGCTGTATACGTCAAATGAAGCCCGGCCCTCTCTCCATTTCAGCCATCTCCTTCACCCCTCCGTTCTACCTGTTCTCCAGGTGATGAATGTTATTTACATGGCACAGGAAGCACTGTGAATGCTATGTGTAAGGCACCTGGACGCTGGCAGGCAGAGACAGAGTGCCCTGAGACAGAAATGTAACAGCGCTATCTATCTGGGTTATTAGAGTCCCCCCTTAGGATCCTTTTCAACAGAACACTGGCCATTATGTAGGCCACAGAGAAACAATACGAGGGAAAAGGCTCGGATATGGTAACTCGGCAGACGAATTAACTCTAGAACCCCAGTCCCTGCACCTCCCCCCACCCTGATCCAACCTGTCTTCCTCCAAGAGATGGGACAATGAATGTGAGTGCTCGATAAACACATCAGCATCAATTACACAGGTATAGCGTGGCGACAAACCCACGTCATTATTAGTCGGGCGGATGAGTGGTTGTGCCGCAATAAATGGGCTCCAGATTTCGAAAGGACCAAAGTGCAAAGTGTCGATTTAGCCCTGTTAAAAAGAAAACACAAATGTCATATGTCAGTGACAAAACAGTAAAAACAGTAGCAGTAAAAACACCTTTTACACAATCCTTAGAAGCCATAACAAAGTGTTCTACGTGTTAAAAAGGCGGCAGCTGGTAAATGAAAAGAGAACATCGGCGAGAGCAGAATAAAAACCTGGCAGTGCCACCGAAATGAATGTTTTGGAAGTCGAACAATGTTTGCATGATGTAGTGGGCTAAGACAGCGGCTGAGTGTCTGTAATTGATTGTGCTGCAGCCTACCTCGCTCTTGCAACGTTCAAAGGGATTAGGCCTCAGGTTGATGGATTAAAGCGAGGTGGGAGGGAGGAGGGCCGCTGAGAAATGGGAAGAAATGAAACATGTGCTCACTAATCCTCCGTTGGTTTTGTGGTGCAGAATAATGGCATCTAGCTAATGTAAGAGCGATTGTGCGCATGTTCCCCAGCTAGTCAGCCAAGCCCCCAAGTGTTTCTCTCCACCTCTGCGGCTCATTGCTGTTGACTTTTTTTACTATTGAATTAGTGGGTTAAAAATCTCATTAAGTAGCCCCACTCTACCCACCACTTGCCGATTTGCACACCTCAATCACGTAGTTTTTAGGTGGTTCATCTAAATAGTCGGTACAATGGCTGCAGAGGACTAAACTCATCTGTGCAATGTAATTATGGACATGAAGGTTAATGAAATAAAGGGTATAACGTAGTACGTGGCTGGATTTCTGAACCAAGACTAATACACACACACACACGTCAACATATTGGTAATGATTACACACTATAGTACATAGTACTTCCTCGTGTGTCTATGGACACAAATTTGCATGTGCGGGGGCTCGCTCACGTACACACACACACACACACACATGTAGGGGCACACCTGCGAGTCAGCAAAGCTATGCTCAGACAGGGAAGTCGTTAAGGGGGTATGTTAGTTTGGAGCATTTAATTAAGGCCCAGAATAAGGTCAGTGTTGGAAGGACAAACATATTCTAATGAACTGGGAATATGTGCATGTTGCATTGGGATCCAGCAGTGTGCTAGTACATCGGGGCCAGAAGATCCCCGGTACAATTTCTTAACCCAGCTTTTTCTATGCAGATTAAAGCCTCATTCATTAATTCCCCAGCACTCTCCCTTTGATTGCCCATGGCTCCCCTTTTTCTTGTGTTATCCATTTTCATATCCTCTCTCTTAGCTGTTCCTTTAGGGGTTTATCGTACAACAGAAACATGTGCATCCTTTCCTTGGACGCATTCTTGGTTAAAAGCCCCTTTTCCAACACAGAATACCCACGTGGGGCTGATTTTCCAAGCACTTCATTGCTGTCGGCAATAACTGAAGTACGCACATTGACTCTCTCTCCACCTGTTACTCTTTCTCTACCTGTCTGACAAACGGTTTTCAAATTGGAGTTGCAACGGGGTGGTTTTAACTAGACTAACAGTCTAGGCCAATATTCTGGCTCTGCTGGAGTGGTAGTACTAAATTTCAATTGGAGAGCTGACCATCGCTTATTGATCAAATGCAATATTTGTTCGAGACACAGAGGCTCTACCGAGTGAGGAAAGCAATTAGCAAGTACAAAATAAGAAAATTAGGCTAAAACCATATGTTTTTCGTACCAATCTTTTGTGGCGGCTAAAATGTCAATGCTGACCTTGAATATGCTAATGAGAAACACAGACAAATGGCCCATGGACAGACTGCATTCATGGGCCAGGCGATGACAGAGTCAGAGAGGTTGTTCACTTTTAGTTCTCTGAGAGAATATGTCATTGACGTAACCTCTTCATACCAATTCCCAGAGGGACCAGAACGAATGCTGCAGCCATGACATTACAATTATTAAATATTTGTCTGGTTCATACTGTATATAAAAACCAGACCTTTAACTTTAATGCTTAAAGTGACATTGAACATTGGTAAAACACTGTATATAGTCCTTACTTCAATATACTGTACCTCCACGCGCTAATGTTCAGGATTAAAGGTGCTGTAGGTAGGGTTTAAGAGCTATACATTTAGTGTAATTTCTTAAAAATTCCAGACAACTGTCAGCTATCAGTGAGTGAAATGCTATGTGAGAATATCTGCTCTCGCCTCTATATAAGTCGATTTAGATTTTTGACGACGCCCAAAAGAATTCTGACCAATCAGGCCTAGCTCTTGTTGCAACTCTCAAATCCTACCTACAGCAGCTTTAAATATTCCATTTGGTCAGTTTATGTTATGAAGTAAATGTAACTTTGGGTTCCAATGTATCTCAACTCAAGCGTTGAAGACCAACAAAGCATTGCAGACTGACATATCACCAGGAAACATAGAGGCTTTAGAAGTACAGTACGATATTTAAACCCAGTAGACAGGGTGGGACACTGACATTTACAAAACGTTATTGGTTAATAGGCTTAACATCAGCATATCTTCGGTTAGTAGTTTTAAAGCATGCTCATTTTGATGTTGGTTGGCTCCGTTAAAAATGATTGTTTATGGAATCCACTATTTATTGTGTAGACTAAAATACTGGCCAAGATCTCAAATGGCATCAGTGTGTGTGGAAGTAAGTATCTTTGGCAACGATGGCTGAGCAAAACAATGTGTTGATTTATCAGCTGTATCAATTGACTGCAAAAATGTAATTAAAAACCCAGTAGAAGTCGATCACACACAGACTCTAGTTACAGTCTCACTGTAAATTCCTAAAAGCCACAGCACCTTAAAGGGCCTCCCCAGTGGTGGGTTTTAGTGCAGTCCCCCTGTATAATTTCAAATAACAACATCAGTTGGGTGTGTTCGGAGTGCCAATGTTATGGGGGAGCAACTTGTGAGCAACTGTCAGGCACGACATAATCAGTCAGGAAGAAAAGCATTACATAAAGCAGCTGCAAGCGGTAACAGTAGACAAAGTGGGGCTTTAAACACACAAAGGCTACAGTACACACATATAAACACACAAACACATACTCACCTGGGGGCACAAACCTTGCTATGAATCAATGTGCCCATCTGGTTCACTATAGATGCTTACACACAGAATTTCATTAAAATTTCACCTAGGTAGGTTGGGAATTGACATTATTTTTTCTGAAGGATAAAAAGTTTCTACAGGATTGAATCCAAGGGTTGATCTCTGTGTGTCAATAGCATTCACGGTAGGGCGTCACTTCTGGCTGGGGTATTTCTCTGCAGATCTGCAGAGAGCATCTTCAAATAAGGTAAAAGTGTCAGTTTGTATTTCGTTACCTCCGCATAAATTAAATACTGTAGTGATTTTTAATAAAAGAATTGCAGATTAATTAGCAGCTTTGAAACAGGGTATGTATGCCAGTTAGGTCGCTTATCCAAACAAAAAAGTGTATTTGCACTTACAGGAATCATGCCTGACACAATTAAAGATGATGTAGCGACACTTTTATGAATGAATACATTAAGTTCTGCTTGATATGCAGCCTTGTGCGTTCAACATCCTCTGTCGTGCCCTTTGTTCATTATCTTTCACTCTTCACACTTATGTACATAAAAGCTAGAAACAGCAACACTTGCAAGTATTGGTTGCTTAGAGGCTGGTAGTGTTGAAGCTAGCCTGCAGAGAGCGTGGAGCATGTGAATGGCCCTGCATGAGCCTAGACAAAGACACAGCATCACAGTTAATGTACACCCTCCTCTGCTACTGGGGGGTGGAGACATTTAGAAAACTGCAAACTGCTGTGATAAGGGCGGATATGACAGTCCCTGCCCTTCTGCTCCTCCTCTACCTCAATCTCGACTGCTTTACCGCTGTTTGCTAGATCCCCCTCTCCAGCTCCCCCAGTCCGTCTGTCTCCACTTTCCTACCTCCTCTGCCTCGTCTCCTGGTGATGGCTGTCCCGGCACCTCTGTTCAGTCAGCCAAATGTCACATAACAGAAACTGAATATCTAGTTGGCAGTCGATATGGCAGAGAAACAAGGAAGCAGGCGGGGGGGGGGGGGGAGTGGGTGCTGCAGACTTGTTCAACTCAAAAACCGCTGTGAGCTTGTGCCAGCACGGGAATCGTT
>JAOEHI010000002.1:3584423-3620681 GCA_025447815.1 Percopsis transmontana | reverse complement strand
CGCCCCCCCCCCCCCCCCCGGCCGCTGCCCGTCGCGCCGGCCCCCCCCCCCCCCCCCCCCCAAATCGATCCTTTGTTTGTCAAACATTTAATCAGGATTTGGTAGGGGGGAGATCTACAACAAGCCAAGCCTGGAAAATCTAAATTATTTGGGCATCACTAAGTGGCTTTGAGAATTAAACTAGATTAAAGGTGATAGCAAGTTTGCAGTGTGATTACGTCACTGCTGTGCTGTTGTTCTCTATGTTATTTTTCTGCGTAGCATATGGTGCCTATGTGAGCAAGACCTGACATCTGTCCCGTCTTGTCAGTCACACTGCGGAGGGCATGTGCACGACTTCGTACCTAATCAGGTGTTGTAACCAAGGAAACTGAGGTAACAGAATGTTGTGTACATCTCATCTCACACTCCTGGCAAACAACGTGGCTGCAGGGTTTATCTAGCCTGATAAAACCATCCTGATTTTGGAAGCCCTACCTCTGTGATTTTCTTTCCTCTGCATATCAGTCTGGGAAGTCTGATTCAAAACCATTTGTCGGGAAGTTTTCAGAACCATCAGTTCATAATTGTTGTGGGTTGCCATTTAATAAGAGGTGAATAGAATTTTTCTATTCACCTCTTATTAAATTATGTTTCTCTCTGACCAATCAGTAGTCTGCAGTGTTTTCATGTCACCTTTTGTTATCGCCTCAGCTCGCTTGGAACCTCGAGGGAGGTGATACTAAAAAGACACTATCAAATCAAATTGTTGCATGTGCTGTAGACTCAATTTGCAAAATGTTTCTTGATGCAGCTACGTGTTGTCAAATTGATGCACGTGTTTTCTGTATTTGCAACTGTTGTCAACATTTGTGTGTGTTGTCTTAATTTGGAAGTGTTGTGGCCTCTCTCGGCCATCGTATTTTCTGCTTGCTTAAAAGGTGGTTCAATCGTCTGCTAGCACCTGAGTTTGAAAATCATTGTCAAACATTGTTGTTCTGATTAGTTAAAGGTGGCCCAATCGCTTGCAATGATTTGATTGAAACCTATTGGCACCGCCTCTTATGACAAATGACTTTGAATAGAAAGTTTCAGGACTGATTTGCAGAGTGGAACAAATCATGAAGCTTGCGAAATCAAGGTGGTCTTAGCAGGCTAGGTTTTACAGCCCATATACAACATGTAATCTGTGTTCAAAACAACACACCCTTCCACAAACCACATGTAGCATGTAGCCTACGAGAGAACCAAAACCTACAATGTTTTTTCTATTAACACGTATTTGCCATCCACACAGCAAAAAAGGAAGTGAGCTCTAAAGCAGTAGGCCTACAATTTTACTCCACATTATTTTGCGCAAAATATGTTTGAATGTGGCAGACCAAGAATGAATGGTATCTCAGTAGTGTCATGTAATGACTTCACACTTTCCTCATTCCTCACCATGTACGTAATTCTAACAGCAAGGTACAGAATTTTCCTGAAAATGTACAATTTAATAGCTTCTTGCACTTCAAAAGGATCTCATCCTATAATGGAGAGGATTATACTATTCTATTTATCATCACAAATACCCATTCTATCTGGTTCTCTATCAAGGTGTTCCTTATAGCAAATCTTTTTAAATTGTTCTATTACTTAAATGACCTTACAAAAAAGGCAAAATGCTCGAGCTTTGAGCCATTCAAGCTTTTAAGACAATTCCCTAAAGCTTGTGTAGTTATAATTTGGTGTGATCTTGCTATCATATTCCTACATCGTCTGCTCCTGCATGTTTGGCGACATGCAGGATTTAGCAACAATTCCGCTTGCTCTCTTTCTTTCCCTTCCTCACATTTAAGGCTCATTTTCCGGCTCTATAGGGCAATGGTAAAGTGTCCTGGGGTGAAGCATAAAAAATTGGATGCAAATCAATGAGACAGAACCATGGAACGAAGTGAAGATTGCTCTAAATGAGTTTTAGCCAATAGCTGTATCTTTGTGGACAGTAGGCTATGTAAGGCCTAAAGGCTGATAAAGTAATATCAATTAGCATGCAATATCAATTAGCTACCAATCTCACAGCACATTAATAGGGATAATGGCTTGACCCCTAATAAGACCTGGCCTCTTCACTTCAGTGGCTCCTTCCAGAACATTGGCTAAAAGACCGTAGCCTATGTTGGTGAAAAAATATAAGCATGAGAGATGTTTGGAGAAAAAAAATTATTGAGGTAAAACACATTAATTATTTAAGTAATCTTCGCCTGAGTTGAGAATTGAAAATGCAGGTAACTTAGAGATGTATGGTGTAGTGCCACACTGAAGAATACTGTTTTTTTTCCTCCTGCTGTGTGTAACAACTGAAGGGTCTATAAATGTTCTATGCTCTGTATCTCGTGAGTTACAATGCTCAGGGCAAGCAATAACTCACACCATTAAACATAATGAGGGATCAGAAATGGCCCAGTCATCGGCAACAACGAAAAAGAATGTCTATTTCTCTGATGATGTAATAAAATATTCCAAACACTAAGACAAACCCTGCATGTAGCATTCACAGTCTTGAATGATAGACAAGCTACTGCAATAATGACACAATGTAGCACACAGTATTTACTACTTTGTTTGCTAAACAAATCACCATTTTGGGGGACTGTTTTCTTTTTACTGCTGAAATGACTTATTTAAAATATTCTAAAGATTTGAAAAAAGATAACCCTGAACTGAAAAACATCAAATACCACCCCATGCCACAATTTCTCATGTGGTTAATGGAATACAAAATTACTTGTAAGGATGGACATGTTTTCAAGTGAAAGCAAAGCACTTGCTAATTGTGGTAGTAAAACGTCAGTTTCTTATCTTCATACCAACATTACAAGAGTATACGTTCTGTGTCCCTTTGAGTTGTAACAGACGTAACAATCGGTTGGAATCCCCCTCAAAGTGAAAACTATAAAGCTCCCAGTCAGGAAGCCACAGCCAACAAGAAAAGAATATCCAATGTTTTTTTTCTAATCTGTGAAAGTCCATGGAGTGAAATTCCTTTGATGCTTTGCAAAAGTATCAGCGTACCTATTCTTTGGATCCATGATTTTGATTTATATTTTAGTGGACACTTCAAAACTCACAACTTAGTGAGTAGGTGAGTTGGTCCAAGTTTTATCACCAGGTGTTGCAGTTCATTGAAGTAATAAGTGCAGAGGATGTACTGAACTGGAAGGAATTATACGTGTAAACCTGCTGCATGTAGATTGGGGTCATTATTCAGTTCTTCTACCATTACAATAATTGTCTCCGCAGCCTGACACAATGACTCGGGTTGTTAGTGTGACCAACCAGAAAGCCTGCAAGCTATAATGACCAATCTGTTATCTATCTGGTAACACCAGTGTTCACCCCCTCTTTGATTATTCACCTGTTTGCACATGTTGACATATTGTAGCTTGAGAAACAAACTTCTTTGGTTGTATAACATGCACTGTCACCCTACAGTCTTGGGTGGATCACAGTTGACCTTATAGGACGCAGGCGGACATAGGAGTGTGGTAGTGGTGGTGGTGGGCACTGGGTAGGCTCAAAAATTAAAGGTTGCACTGTTACATTCATACACAGTAAAGATTTTAGAGGAGACATGATGACAAGCATAATATAATTGGACAAGAAAGGCCAGTTTTCTCAAGAAAAGCACATGATTTTACCGTCAGAATATCAAAATGTCAGCAGAACTTTGCTAATGAATAATTATTGAATTAATTCACAGTTACTTATCTATTCTATTATTTTCTTCTAATATTTTATTGTTTATTGCTTGGTTCAATGTATAGATTTACTTCAAACATGAATATATTTACAGTATCTAAAGTCCAGATAAAGATATTTTATTATGTTATGTGATATTATTACATTATTAATTAAAAGTTATTTTCATCTTCCGTATAGGTTTCTTTTCTTTTCTTTTCAAATTGAACATAAAGCCATAGCTGCAGCATCAGCTGGATAGTTTTTCCTTTGGTATTTCCAGCTTTGAGTCTGAGCCAACATGATACCTTTATGCAGTAGACAGCTCTATTGGCTAGTATTCAGGTGTATATTTCACTCTGACAAGTGTAATGAATTGCAGCAGTGTTCGTCTACTACTTCCTAATGCATTTTGCATCTTTTCATTGAGCATGGCCATTATGGAAATATATCTTATATATAGTCCTACAGTACATGCAGGTGCATCTATGATCTATAAATCACATCTGGTCAAATTAGATGGCCACTTTCTGCTAATTGAGGTTTACAACATAACCTAAGATTTATATTTATAATTTTTTCTAATTTCTATTATTTCACGCAGGCACCAATCCTTGTTCGTTACTTAATGTAACCATACCAGTTTACTCTGTACTGGTGCTTTAGCCATCCTCATTTTTCAAGCTCCGCCTCTATGATATGCTTTACTTTGCATATCAGGGAACTCTCAATTGAAAACCACTTCGGCCAGTTACAGAAACACCGGCTAACCCGCATCCAGGTAGGTAGTTAAGTTGGTGGAGACAGCAATTAGGTACCTGTGTTCAGAGAGTCATTCCAACATCTTGTTCTCATTGGCTGAAGGATGTCCATTTGCATGCTAGGACCTGTGTATGAAAATCAATGTCAAATGTTCTTTGTTCTGATTATTTTAAGGTGGTCCAGTCACCTGTTAATGGTTTGATTGACCTACTTCTGTGACAAACGACTTTGAATGGAGTTTCCAGGCTAATGTGCAGAGTGGAATAAATTGTGGAGCTTTCAAAATCAGGATGGTCTTGCCAAGCTAATGAGCTTTAGCTGATGATGATCTAGGCCAGTGGTTTTTTAAATGTTTTAGCCATTTTTTTTCAATAGGATAACATAAAAATATACACCACTGAAACATTTATGCAAATTTTATAAAACTATATTAAAAATATTTAAAGATAAAAAATGTATCTAACAACGCCCTGAAAACATCTGGTTCCTGAGATTTTGACAGACTGATCTATGTAAGTACATCAGCCGGTAGTCTGTATCGGTCATGGCTGAGTTCTGGCCTCGTAATAACCCTGTACAGTAGGAGAGTAGGCAAGGAGGAACCTGAGACTCCGGCTTGTTCTCCAAGCGCCGTTTGAATTACATAATGTGGGTGAAATCCAATTGTCTCCAATCGTCTCGGGCTCCCGTGTTATCCGTCATTTTTATTAGTGCGGCAGTGAGATAAGACTTTGTTATGTTTCTAGGAGAATCCATTTTCACACGACATAGAATGTCGATTAGATGTGTTAGCAGGGAGGTTACTCGGCTCACAAGTTAAACTGGACCTCTATCCAGACTCCGATTTTCCACGTATCCACGTAACAAATCTTTTTACAAAAGAATGATTATGATCTCGTAAACAGGATACAAGGCCTGGCATCTAGACTAGTTTACAACACAGGGATTTATTAAATTGAATTTCAATGGCACATTGAGCAGTTCATTGAGAGTGTGCCAAACGTGAGAATCCTATGACGGATTGAAACAAATCACTGCCCCAATGAGCTGACAACAAGATGCCCGAGGCATTGCATTACTATTCAATTAGCATTTAAGAAGGCTTTGGGGATTTTTTTTTTGTTCTCTTTTGCAGATAAAATATGAGCACCTCCCAGAGATTTCTCATCTGAGCCACTTGAGGGTAACACACAACTCATTTGTTTTCTTCCAAGGTAGAGTGCTGGTGAATTGCAAAGTGAGAAGAGAACCCAATGACTTATGCACATTGAACTATGGTGTGATCTGTAGTTCAATACTGCTTCTTATATGGCTTGGTTAACATTAAACCCTTTGTGAGTGTCTGTTAATATTTTGTATGGCAGTAATGTCACTCCAGGCAAATTCTTTTTAGGTTTTGTAAAGAGCAGGCATTTCCCATTTCTAACTGTCCATGGAGAATATGTCAACTTGATTAAATAGGTGCAATTTAATACATTTAATACAATGTTATGCCAGCATAAAGTATGTACTGTATGAAAAATTATATTGTCTGCAACAATTTTTTATTTAACAAAAAGATTGTTCATATTTGTTTACAAGTGCAGCATCGAAAGGGGAAGCAAGCTGACATAACACACACTTTTACATAATGTATCTTCTCACTTTCCTCAGCTCATATTGCCTTGATAGTGTTTTCAATAAATCCATTATTAAGACCGATTTACGAGAGAAGTCTTTCCTTCAGTTCAATGGTGCATTAATCACTCCAGCTCTAATGCGCTTTTGTTCCGATTATGTTAATGGGAAGTCTGTAGCTGGTAAACAACTGTGACGTCTGACAAGTGCCCCTCCTGGGTGCACGTGTGACCAAGAAGCCAAAAAATAAAAGTGAAAGAAAATGGAATAGGGCAGTACAGGAAAACTGGAGAAATTAACTGGAATTACCTGGAATTGTTGCTCTGCCATCCATACCTGCATGCACATTTTTTTTCCCCACAATCAATTTGATTTTTTCTTTTTAATTATGCCAAGATGATGATGTATGCTCCACTAATAAGACATGAATGGGAAATGAAAGGTCGGTGAGAGCTAGATAAATGACTCCCATTATTTCACCAATCGGATAGAAGCCTCTCTATATGTTCTAATTTGAATGATAATAAAATTCTGAATTGCTTTGTCCTAGCAGGCCACTTTCTCCATGATAAGCAGTCTGGCAAGGTAACCTTGTCCTGTAACCCATTCTCCCACTGGCTTCAGAGACCAGTAATTGCTTTAAATTAAAGGCTTAGAAAATACATCACAGTTCAAGGCTGGGTGCGCCCAAAGATTATTTGACTAGACTTCTCTCTTGATTTTGAATTTTGGTATAATACTATGTGCAAATTGAGGTTTTATGCAAAAATATGCATTTCATGCATTTCCCTCCGAGTGAGAACGGGTAGAGATCAAAAGTTCTCAATCAATGTTCATTTTGCAGATTCAGAATGCATGCTTTTGTTTTCCCCAGCAGTTTTCTGCTTACTGCTTTGAGGTCACAGCTGTCTTTAATAAACCTGGTCAGTGTTTGGTTCGGTGTTCAGTTTGGTATACTGTTAAAGAATATAACGCAACATGCACTGGATTTCAAACAGTCTAAGATGATAGTGGCGAGCTGAATGAACCCCGTAGCATCCATTATCTGCGCTTTGGAGTTCTAAATGAATTGTTTATTTTTAGCCTGCCCATTGGCGGAGAAGGATAAGGTGGCTTTGGAAGTATAAATAATAAATCACATTGTCCTTGTCTTGGAATACGTTTGAAAAGCAATGAAATGTGATAAAGTGTCTCATCCGGGTTGTCTGATATTTGTGGCAGTCACTTGTGAGCTGACATGCGGTGCTGTATAGGTTACTGACGGCACAGCAGAGCAGGTCTCCGCAGGTCTATAGCGCAGGAAGGGTGGAGGGAAAACAAGTCGATCCCAGGCTGTAACTATGGACAAGGCTCGCCGGGACCGTCGTCTCAGAAGGTGAAACTTTGTCTTTGTTTAGTGTTTCAGTACAAAGGCTTGAGAGGGAGTGCGCTTGACTTATTTTTTTTCTCCCCTTTTTGCTTATATAAGAGAAAGTATTACATTGCTTTATTGTCTATCTGTATATCTATCTATCTATTGTTTGTGAGGTGGTGTGTCGTGACCCCTATTAAAAAGAACATGTTGCATAAACAGCGCTTTTAGACAGCCTGCTGTGACATGCCAGCATTGAAACAGGCGATAACTAGGTATGGCTTTGAATGAACAGAGTAGCAGGTCAGCCAGTGGATGTGGAATAGTATCAGGGGAAATGTGTTTTTTTGTTGTTGTAATAAATAGCAATGATCCGCTTTCATGGAACCATTTATTTTGATTAGGCCCAATACCGTCTCACTATGAAATTAATTGAGTTCCTCATGCATAGGCGTAGATGTATAGAAGCAGCAGCAAATAAAATAGAATTGGCAATTTCTTGTTAAGCACTGTAAAGTAAATCTCTGTATCTATATGTTTCTATGCAATGTGGAAGTGCCTTTCTCTCTCTCTCGCTCTGTGTGTGTGTGTGTGTGTGTGCGGGTGTGAGTGTGCATGTGTGGGTGTGTGTTTGTGAAAGAGAGAGAGACCTAGTCACATTGAACAAATTACAACATTCTCCTATTATTGCAAATGGTCTGTCCTTAAATATACCTATTAATAATATATAAAACAACAACAGATAAATGCTGAGTGAGGCATCAGTGCATTCCTCAGAGCATATCAAAGCGAGAGTTGCTCTGAGGACATGATGGGGTGGAAAGCCTGCTTTCATCATCGAAACGCTGCCTGCCTACCACTTCTGACTACCTTTCTAAACCCCACTCCTACCCCCCCCGGCCCGCAACATAAAACACTCTGGCCAAGTCCTTGCCTCAGCACAGACTATTGTAGGATTTAATGATGATACAACACAGGCAGCAAGAAGCAAGCGGCTGGGTGTGGCGAAAATACATTTGCGTGGTTTTCTTCAGAAAATGTTAATTTGTAATTCCCAAAATATAAACAAGTATGTGAGAAAATATTACAGTTTCAGTCAAAATGGAGAAACGAAAGAGGAGAGAGGGTATGTTTTAATAGAGACAAATTTAATCTGAGCCGAGTAGTGATTATGTTAATTTCTCAACACAACGGGATCATCAATAAGATCGGGGGTGTTCATTAGGCTCAGCAAGCTTTAATATATGAATATTTTTTGGATAATATGCAGAGTAGTGCAGTATGTACGCAAGAACTTTGTAAGCAAGTTCTCTGTGTTTACTGATGCATGGTTTCTCAGTTACTGTAATCTCCGGATTCTGTTTTCTAATGTGTCGGTATACAATGGGATATTACATCTTGTGCTTTGCTCGCAAATCATATTAGTAGCTGGAATTATTGACCTGTTAGTGTTTACACAGCAGCCAACAGAGTAGGGTGAACCTTTCAATAGGGTTTCCGATTTTTGTTGATGCAAATTATTTGTTGACTTTTTTCTTGACGTGAAGAAACAAGATAACATATAGTGTGGAATTAAAAAAAAATATAATTTTTCAGATAATGATGTGCCACACAAATAAGTGACAATATTTACAGTATTACATTGATAATGACTGAGAATGGTTAAGAACATCCATAAAGACTGTTGGACACGGTTCAGGTTTTTTATTGCTCAAAATAGGCGACACAGCACAGTGAATCTTCTATTTTGCATCTTCCTTCAACTGTGTTATTTATCACTGTGATTCTTTTCATCCCTGTGGAGATACAGTATTCTCTAATGACTGAAATGTCACCCAAACAAATTTATTTTGAAACTGTGTGTTTTTACACTGAGTGTTTTAAACAGATTTAGTCAAGAGTTAAAACTACTGCCAAAACTCAAGCAAGCAAGCAAGCACTTTCTGGATCTTGTGATGGCCCACTCAGAAGTTTAGAAACCAATTTCAGACAATAATTAGGAAGTGCGGTGTAGCTGTGTAAATACAGTTCACTAAAACCCCCTAAAAGCTGTTGCTTAAACTGCTCATTATAGGCTGGGTTTGGGTTGTACAGTGTGTACAGTGTGAAGTATGGTGGTATGGATTGAATCACCAGGAGCCCTGCTTCTACAGGTCAGAGCTACCCCAAAAATGCCAATCACAGGCAAGCAAACATTGGCTTCCAATGATCAGATAAGGCTATAATCGCTACATTTACAGTAGTATTTTTACAACCAATTTGATTTAGTTTCAATCAAACGCTTTGAGAAAATGTGTTTTTGTAAGATTCAGTATTGACCCCTTCCAGTTCCTACTCAATATTTATATATATATTTTTTTAAATGTAAAAAAAAAGTTCTCTCCAGAATGATATAATCTATGACTATGTAAAACACCCCCTTGCCCTCAGGATATAAAAGATATAAAAATAACTGGAGACAGTGGCGTGGTATCCATACCCATTGACTAGACTACTGAATTAAAAAGGACGTTTAACGCCACTAAACCCCGGGAAAAGAAGCACTGTCCGGTACAACACAATACTGCCATTTAAAATGGGTCTTGTGGTGCAAAATGCCTGCTCATATCTGGAAGCTATATAGGGTTAGCTCTTTTCACCATAGGAATGCGAGTCCTGCCCCCCTACGGCAAACATTATTAGCGTTAGCTAAGAGCGTATTGAAGTGCACACATATAGGCCTACTTGCACCTCCAGCTCAATAAATACGATTGCTCCAAAGAGCACTACTTCCATATAAGCAGCATATTCTCCCCTTCAAGTCTCTTCTAACCATGCTATCTTCCCAGATACGCACGCACACACACACACATACACACACACACAAACACAAACCAAGGCTCCAGCACCCTATTAGGGGATAGTCGATTCTGATTGTATAATACACTCCCATACTCGCTTTTTGGACTGTTATGTCCTAAAATTAGATTGGCTAAAACAGCTACGGTGGAAACTCACATGGGGGTAATGTCTGACATTTAATTACTAACCACAACCCCCTTTTTTCTCTTTGGAGAAACCTTGAGAAGCAAAGTAGAAAAGAAAGGCATGTGCGACTGTAACAGTTATATTCTAAATACATTGAATGGTAAAACTGCTAAGAAGTTAAAAAGATGGTCATTCATTTCTTTATTGAGGTCAAATGCACTGTGATCTGGAGATCACAGTGCATTACCACAATGCTGTCTAAGATACCTATAGCACTTTGGGGAAAATGCACTTGAAACTACATTTTGCAGTATTTCGTTGTCTTCGTAAAAATTCCATTTCTTTCCTGTTTTCAGTACTAGTTGAGTTGCTAATCTGTTCGATTACTAATGCCTTTTTCGGACTGTGTAGGGGAATGTGTGGCTTACGCTCGTTCATTACGACATTGGACACATCGTGTCCGTGTGTTCACTTCTATTTCCCCTTTTACAGGGGCACAACACGACTGGCAGGAGGTAGCCTTTAAGAGCTTGACAAAGTGCAAACCTCCCTCTCAGAAACAGCAAAAGATATGAGTCTGTTTTATTTATTCATTATGTCATGGTGTGTATCCAGCAGTGTCTTAGATTTGAGTCCTGGGGAAAATGCAGTCAAAAGGAAAGAAAAACACAAAGGGCCTGCAGCAGCCGAACTGTTCCTATATCGTCTTACTTTGGACCAACGTCTGGAAAATGGCTGTGCACAGCGAAGAGAGAAGGTTGAAGGAGAGGTTCTGAATTTGTTCTCTGTTTTTGACTGTCAGAATACCCCCCCTCTCCCCCCCCATGAATATCAAGAGCAATGTGATTCCATTATTCATAACCCAGCTGTTCTAAGGTGCTCATATTTATACTTTCATTGCAGAACCAGCAAGTGGCTTCCCCTTTTTTAATATTGTGGCTTCCAGCCCTTTCTGACTTCTCCAACTGAAGGACCATCCAGAGATTCCCTGGATCAAAAGGGGCAGCACCATAAGGGGTATAAACAAGGCTTGGTAATATATTTGCCATTTGAATTATTAAACTGAATTTTATGACGGTATTTCCAGTTTTATGAGAATAGGATTGTAAACCAGCCATGGTTCCTGAGGATATAGACTTGATCATGGTAATTCGCATGACTTTACCCTCAGCATTGTGCTTGGCTGAGGAATGTCTGAGGAATAATGAACAGCAGAGATGACGGTGAACCACGCGATCCAAAATACAACTGCAATGATTCAAGAGTCATTAAGTGGCCACCAGCTAGACACTGCAAAAAATGAATACCAAATAAATTATTACCAGCCAAGTAAGAGGCATACTCCTCACGATACAAGAGGGGTGAATGCTAACAGGTTTCAGGAAGATGAACCTGTCCAGCAACCACCAGCATATTGTTTCACAGTCTCCATTTACTTATTAATGTCTCACAAAAAAAACGGAGGCAGTTTGCCAGTGTGTCTAGCGCAGACAGAACTGGCCAATGAGACTATGTTCTCAACAGAAGGCTGGTGTAGATACTGTTGCAGACATGTCCCCGATGGCAAATAAATCTATGGTCACAGACTGCAGCATGAGCTGGTTTATCCTCTGGACTGGTCAGCCTGGCAGGGACCTCAGTTATCGTCTTCAAGCCCGCCCGCCTCGCCTCCCACGGGAATCAAGATGAGACGCTGGTTGACGGCAATAACAGGATGGAGTTACAGAACAAGACACATATCTTATTCATGTGGTCAGGCTGCACAGGGGGATTTGGGTCTGTATAGGAAATAGCTATTGTTGTTTTTCATCGTTTTTCTTTACACCGGGGACACCTTCAGCTGACACCGTTTTAGGCAGCGCAAACACATCTCAACCTGAATCATGCATAAATAGAACAAGGACACGAAAAGAGCATGCAGTCCTATTGCCTGCACCGTACCACTGCACATGTCTGTAGTGCAGTTTACTTCATGTAGCTTCACTACACAGTTCCATTAGCATGCATAATAACCTCAGTGTGTCGACATGGATCAAGACATCTGATAAATAGCCATGTGTGCCAAACAATGGGAGTTATTGATTTGATACAAAACACACAAGTCCAAAGGTCAATATGGTGTATCTCATTGATGCACGCAGTATGTATGTATGTATGTATATATATATATATATATACACACACACACTGTACACACATTAAATATACAGCAGATAGCACACCATTGTTCTGTGCAACCTTGGGAAAGAATATAGAGATATGATATGTCGACTTATAGTCTGACTAGAGTATCGCTATATCATGTAATATATATACTTTTACTGATTAATTTAATTAAATTAGAGAAAACAAACTGAATACGTGGCAGAAATATCATAAGTGCAGATCAAGGTGACATCACACACACAACTAAGATGGCTGAATAGATACCCAGAAAAATCAGCAGACCAAGAATCAACATGCCTAGGGAGACCAGAGATTGATGGGACATTTCACGTTGGTATACACAAATGTATAAGCTATTGCCCTGCCAAATATGTCCATAAACTTTTTTTTCCTATTAAAGGAACACTCCTTGATTGTGTTAGCATGCCCCCAGAACCAAATAGCCACCCCAGCTCATTGTTTATATTTTAAAACGTCAGAGGCTACAATGTAGGGGGAGAGAATGATGTGATCCCAGGAAGTCATGTCGGGGGAGGAGTAGAGAGGAGTACTCAGGCAGGGGAGGGTACTGTACTGTACAAAAAATGTCCGAGTTTCAAACCAAAAGTGCCATTTTTGTAACACATGGGTAATTCCATACTAAAATCATACACTCATTCATTTGTATATGGAATTGCCCTTGTTTTCACATTTTGTGAAACATACTTTGACCTGCAATTGTCAAAAATGTACAAAACAAAAGCTGATGCTGATGTGTGTAGCGAGGAATTACACCTGACTGTGACATTAGTATCACTCCGGCGAAAGTTTGTTGTTGTCGATCTTACGGAATCATAGGGGAGCGTCATGGGGTGATGATGTCAGAGGAACAGGGCGCCTGGCAAGGCAGCAGCTGCCTCATTTCTGGGCTGTTCCACGTTTTCGCACAGCATCGTGAAGGAGATGTCGTCTGTGCGGAAACCTATTTGACAGCTGAGAGTGAAATGGGGTGAGAAATCAAAGTCACATTGTATTTGGGAACGTCTCCATGGTGTCTATCTGCAGGCTGAGATCACCTAACAGTCTCACTGCCTCCGCTCTCGCGTCGCATTCTTACCCATGGTGCATTGAGAGGTGACACTGTTGTATGTAACAACATGTTATTATATAGTGTAGGGGAAAATCACAAATGGACCTACACACACACACACACACACACACTCACACACACACACACACACACACACACACATACAAATAGACCCAATGGAATGCTGACATTCAATATTGTAATAAAAAGGTAAATTGCCAGTTATGTGTTGTCTAGTTTCCATAATGGAAAAGGAATTTCAGAAAATTAAACAACACGGGTTACATATTCACAAGCAGAAATGTTCTCACATACCAGAAACAGGAACACATCAAACCCAGACAGTCTGCTTGTCATTGGCAACATTAAAATCTGTGTGAAAGTATGCTTGCATTTGCCTTTCACATCCTATTTCTTTCGGCCTTGGTGTAATTTGTAAAACTGAATAAAACACCCTATATTTTAGATAGTAAGTGCTCCATATACACTTTGAAATAGATGAGATCCATAATTAAAAACTTTCTGGGCTCATTACTTTTTAAGTGAACAGAAACTTGCATGTAAACACCTTATAGTGATTCCTAGACACCAGCAAAGTAACCCGTTATTGAGCAGGGAACCTCGGAAAATGGATCACTCCTTTCACAGTCTGTCTATTAGTTTTCATTAGGCTGCCCAGAGAAGCCTAGAGATTTATAAGGCACATTTGCTTTAAATTCAGCCCTGCGGAGTTCCACCTGATTGCTGCACGCGACAGACAATGATCAGCTCCCCTCCGTCTCAGCGCTTCTGTTTCCATTTCCATAAATCCTCAGTGTCTGTGTCTGTGTCTGTGTCTGCAGGAGTAACAGGATGCTGTCATAGTCTACAATGTCACACATGAAGACATCCATCCCTGCCGGACTTCATGTTGCTCCACCGTGCCGTTTTAGTCTGGGAGGGTTTAGTGTGGATCACCGCTGACAGAGCCACAGCAGGAGCTGGGATCTGAAGGGATGTCAGTCACACTGGGGCTACTGTTTCCCTTGTAGACGGAGATTAGGGTAACATGACCCCATTAATATTTAACAAAAACATATTTTTTATGTAGAAATTAATGTCCTTATGCCTACACTCTAAGGTGTAGCTTTACATTACTGGTTTATTTATTTTAGACAAACAGGTTGTGCTAACAGCAAGGCTATAATAGCTGATTTTATTTTTTAGGAGGAGTTGAGGTGGTGGAGGATTTATAATGCATTCCCTTGGTTGGGGCTGGTTCAAGTGTTGTCAGGGTAATAGTGTAGTGCAGTGTCCATGAGTGAGCAAAGTTATGTTTTTTCTACTCCACTTTTTGTCTTTCAAAAAAAATTCATGTATCAATGATCAACTTTACTATTTTTAGCAACTTACAAAAACAAGTAATAATAAATCACACATTGTTGGATCACCCTTTGAGTTGGTTCAGTCAAACCCGTCGCTGATCGTTAGCCACAGGATGCAGGAATCCACACAGGAGTCTGTGACACAGGTGAGCAGCAAACCGGGTTGTTACTTTCGTAGCAGACGAAAAAAAAAAATCTTATGGATTATATTGATGCCGAATTGACAAGAAGACTGTCGACATATGCCGCATTTTATCTTGTGTTTCTAGAGTGTTTTTACGGACACATGAGGAATTGTTAATATGTCATATTTCTTAAAGGGAGTTTGGCGTAGGCTAATATTTACTTTAATTTAAACTGTTATTATGTATATTTTTAACGTTTTGTCACCACTACAGAAAGACTAGGTAACTGCTAATGTATAGGTATGGTGAATAATTTATATAGGGTCAATGTTATTAAATGATTGAATGTGTATACAGGATTAGAATTTAGATAGTTTCTTAATTTAGGAAAGTAGCTCACATCTACTGTAAAGGCATTGGGGAAATATATTTTGACAAAGAAAGTAAAAAGAAGTTAGTTGCCCAACCCCCACACACACATACAAAGTTCAGATAAAACCTGTAATTATGGCACCCCCAAAATATCCCTTATTTCCTGGAAATTCAAAAAAGCCTTATTTTTTCTGAACAATTTTCCAGCATGAATGTTGCAAGCCAGTGATTTGCTGAATTGCCCGGCTAATGCGCCAATCAAAGATGCTTGTCTCAGGAAAGAACAGCAATGCTCTCTGATTGAGAAGCATTATGCCACACATTGCCACATCCCCGGAGATGTACGTGGCCCTTATTTACCAGAAATTTTGAAAAATACAGTACAGAGGTGACGCAGGTAAACTCCAGAAATAATTTTCCTCATCCTCCTCCAACTTATATAGTCTGTGCTGGCTGCTAAACACAATTTACATTATATTGGCATCGCTTGTTGCCTGACTTTGAGGCATGGTTGCCTGATTATTATTCCATACTTATTCTTAGATGTGATCACTGTGGTTATGCAAAGAAATGTCATAGAGAGTGATATAGCATTTTCTCCCCACTGTGCGATCAATAGCTCCATCCACAGCTCGGAAAAGCCTGAGATTTCATTAACCCGTTTCAAAAGACTTGGCCATCTCGTGAGTTATTACCAAAGGGTGAGAGGGCCAAGTGCATTCTTTAGCTAAGATGACATCCTCTGCTTGGTGCATTTTTATTTTTTTTCATCCATATTGGCTTTGGCATCCAGAATGGAAATGATAATTTAACTACATTTCAGTCGATGTCAGGTAAATCCCTGTGTTTAACCAATCAATAACTCTGTGATCCATCAATTGTATTTCAATGTTCCTGTCAGAGCCCCTTCCCCCTACTTTTAAAACACCCAGTAGGAATGAATAAATGTTTTGCTTAGATATTCCAAACCCTCCATTTGGCCAACGACCATGTTATTTCGGACGGCCCTCATATTTTATTCATGTTTCTTAACCATCTGGGCACCCCAACTTAAAAGCATGCGACCTGCTGTATTTGATCCCTCTGATGTTCTGATGAGATCACTCACACCCCCGAACGTGTTCTCTACCTTCCTGTACGCTGCTTCGTTCAGCCCTGATCGCTGGGGCTGCGTCTGTTTCCACAACATTACGATGCGACACATTAGCATCAGAGAAGCTTATCAGTTCAAACCCAGCAGGCTGGTGGGGTGCGAAAAAGCCAAGCTGCCTCGACAGGCGTCCTGTATGTGTTTAAATGGCCCTATCTAAGAGTCATGCTGCTTTTACCTGACTATTTTTTGGGGGGCGGTCAGCCCTGATGGCCCCCCCTTCCCAGAGCCAAACCACCTGATGTTAGCGAGATTGAGGGACAGCTTTCCTCAGTCACAAAAAAAAAGAGAGGGAAAATCAATTCCTCATTAAGCAAATTTGTAAAGGCTGCATCAGAAGGTACTAAACATTTGCTCTGGCACAGCGACCTTGACAACGCCGCGCCTGACAAAACAGCGTGTGTGCCGGTAAAGGAGGGAGGTGTGAGACTTCTCTCACACTCCTGATTGATAGTAGGGTCATCCCTGCCTTTGCTCTGGAGCGCTGAGGAACAACAGCTCGGCGAGAAATGGCTCAGAAGGCGAATCAGTGGGAGGCACCGTGCCCGCGAGTGCGCGCGTCTGTCGGACTTTCTGTCTCTCCGCCTGTTTGAGTGAATGTGGCAGAGCACGACACAGACAGGGAATGAGTGAGAGGGAGTGAAATATGGCAATAGAGGGAGGAGAGATGGCTGGAGAGAAAGCAAGAAACCAAAAGGCATCTGGGTGGGTGGGAGGGATTTGGAGCCCCGTCACAGACCAGAGAAGGGAATGTCATCTACTCCGTGTCCGCTCTGTGGCAGAGGAGTGGAATTACCCGTCCTTATGTGCTCATACATCTTTTCTTTTACAGATGACCAGCTTTCCCCTTTGGAATTGACACCCACCATTTATACTCATTTCTCTTTGCTCCATAGGCTGTGTGAGGGTTCCTTGCCGGGGTATAGCCCATAGAGTAAGTCGTCGTGGGCCTGCTAATGCAGCCCACTCCCACTGAGGTAATTCTTTAGCTGGCCTCCCGCAGGCCTGAGAGAAATGTCAGCGAGCTGCTGCAAGGATTCGTCCGTTCCGGCGCCGCAAAGATGTAGATGTATTTTGTTTAAACCTGATTTAATTTGGGCCGCTTGCCACATGCTGCGGGGATGTGCTGTGTGTCTAACAGAGGGTGTTATCCAGGGGATGCGAAAACTCCATCTCTATTTGGAGAAACTGGCAAGGATACAGCTGAGGCCAGATGCACTGAGAACTGAACTGACAGATGTGGTGGTCACAGATATTTTTCAGAATACCACCTGTATGGCAATGAATATTTACTGAATGTAGAATTTGCTCTAGCCTAATGCCGCCGCCAAGAGCACTCTGCTCATCTGCTCCCTTCCAACCTTATATATGGAGAGCGCTGGCTTGGCGTGAAGAGTATAACATTGATAATTCATTACTTACAATGGCAGGTTGGCTCAAAAGTCATGAATACAACTTGGTGAAACATATACAAGTTGGTTCCCTACATTCCCAAAAAGGATCTACTGGGAACTAGTGTTGGTTCAACAGACTAATGAGGTGAATATCCGTTGAGTGGTTATAAAAAATTATTGGCTTAACATTTTTTTCTGTTTTGGGTTGGCCTTGATCCAGTGGGAAAGGCCAATATTTTATCAATATAGCAATAACGCTTATCATACAGCCCGCCAATGTCATTAGATTTACTACTCTGACTAGACATAGCCCTAGATATGTAGGCACTTTCTTTCAGGAAACCACACATATTGAAACCAGAAAGCCAGAACTGACAGCAATGATTTGAAAATATAAAAATTATTCTGACATTTACTTACTTATTTAAACTGACTGGGGGGGGGGGGTCTGGAGAAATCATATTTTGCAAGGGCACAACAGAGAAAACGAATAGAACCTCACATGCTGTACAAAAAAGGACTCAATCCAGTTGAAGCTCGTTTGTATATTTTACCATTTTCTAAGGTAAAACCTCAATGTATAGCTCAGTGTATAGCTCATTCAAAGCTCAGTGTGTATGTTTCCATTAGTATTTGGGTAAGAAAACGTTGCTTCATTGTCTTGCTAAACATATCAAAAATCAAAAAGACAAACTATTTAAACAAAGAAAAACAGATTATGTTAGAATTAATGTTAGTGGTAGGAATGGGGATATTTCAAATATCCCCAGAAAACTTCAAAACATCAATACACACCTTGGCTATCATTAAATATGTATAACCTGTATTAAAATAGGCCTCCTTTTATTATATGCATGGCTGCAGAGCCTCTATGAGTTCGCAAAGGCGTTGGGGGGCAGGGGTGTTGTTTTGTTTTTGAAGTTTTCCAGCTCCCTGCTCTCTAATCCATACTGACAGAGCGAGCTCTGACGGGCACTCAGCTTCCACCAGCCTGTACTCTGCTGGGAGCAAACCATTCCTCCTTTCTAGGTGAATTTGATTCATTATGCAACAATAAAGAATTCATTAAATTTTTGGGCAAATAAATAAATCAATAAAACAGGAACTCAAAACGGGTTTCAGGTGAATACACTGTGCCACGCGTGCTCGGGTGAAATGAAAGACTCCTTCGCTCTATTCCTGTCATTTTTTTGTTTTTCTTTTTGTCTCATGCAGCATTTACCTCCCTGGAGGCCCCAAGAGGTTGATCCCTTCATGTCTCCTGTCCTTGTGATGAGAGTTAAGACACATTCACCCTCGATATTGACCCTCACTCTCAGAGAGATGGCTTCAGAGCCTCACCTGCGAGTCTGCTAAGAAGAGAGACGCTACAACGATGCAAACAACAGACACTATCAGCCGAGTGAAAGCTTTTTTCTAGAGTGAGTCATCCATAGAAACAATCCTTTCTAATAACTACTGTTAAAGTACAGTGAGCTTGGGGAAATGGAGAAATTTTCAGCCAAACAAAAAGAAACCCTGTGAAATGTCGCGGACGCGTGCGGGGAGATAGGACGGGTTATAAAAGACGCCGGGGGATCAATGCATTTTTGGTTCTAGGTAGCGTAGGTGTCTTTGAGAGTAAAAATGCTATTTATCTCACACAGAGATAGTCCTTCTATTAATGTAAGAGCGCAGACGACAATGTCACCGCCTACCAAGAATCAGAAAGATCTGTCTTTTTCTGCAATGCAACTGGGTAATGGTTGGCGGGAACAGACCCTTTACTAACTATACTAACTAACTACTACTAACTACTAATGATATTAACCATTATTTTATTGATGGTGGCTTGTGAAATAGATACTGTAAAAACAGTATACTAATGAAGTCATGGGGGCTGCTTTCAACAACATCTTCTTCTTCTATCTCTTAATTTATGTCTCTCTTGCCCTTTTTTCCGCCCCCACCTCTTAGCGAACACACACTCACACACACATACTGTATGTGGTACTCTCAGGCCTGTTGTCTGGGAGACTATTCCTTGTTTAGATATGTTGTCAGGGAAACAACGATGAAGAAGAAAAGAAAAAATAGCATTGAAATTTTTAGAAACTCCATCTGCTATGTTAGAACAAAGAAGAAGTGAGGACTACAGCCTGGATGGATGGAGAAAAAGCTTCTGAATGAAAACACGTTTTTGATTTTGCTACTCTGATGAATCTCCAGGTGGACTTGCTCTGTTATAAGCATGTATATAACCATCTCTGTACCTCTCCTTTTCCTTTTAAATGTGTCTATTTAATATGTGTTTCTTTTCAATAATTGCTCAATACCCAACATGAAATTTTGTTTACCCCGTTAAGCTGAGAATTGAACACATGAAAATCGATAAGTCAGATAATGCTCGCAACCACTGAATACTGACTGTAGTGGCTGTCTTTCTCTAAAGCGCTGAATTACAGGATGTCCAAATGCTAATCACCTATTATTACTCGTGAAAGGTTAAGCTGACTCAATTCCTCAGTCCAATTTGCTGTGAAACCCAGAAAAAAGTACGAAGAAGCCAGCTCATTAGGGATGCCAAATGATCAGATTGTTGCTTTGGGAAAATAATAGCTGGTTCTGCATAAAGAGTCCCCAGCATAATTTGATTGCAGCTGGGTTTCTCTGGAGAATAGCAGCAGCTGGACATCTGAAACAGCAGACACGTTGCATATTGTGCAAGCGATTAAAAAACCCCAACATGGCCTAAATCTCTTCCCACAGCCTGCTTTCTGTCTTTTCACACGTCCTACTGAATCTGTCACGTCTTCACTGTTCTCCTCAGTCGCACCGTATCGCTCTGCTTCACGTGTGTGTGCACGCACTAATGCGTGACGCAGTCATTCCACAATCATATCCTACCGCTTCCCGCGTGCCGATAAAGCTTGCAAACACAATTTTCCATCTTCCTCCGACATTCACCTTTTTATGGAGGATGAATAATTTATTCCTGGCGGAAAATTGTCCACTGTCCTGTTCCAAGGTTTGGCTTGGCTCGGGCATGCAGGGGATTGAAGTCTATCACGTCCATGGTTGATTTTGTAGCTAACTTTTTAACTTTAGCCAGAAACAAGTGATTCATTGCTCACAACCCAGACAACATAACAGCATAAAAATAACCAATACGAAAAAAACTTAAACAACATTGAAAAAAGTATTTTTATCAGAATTAATAAAGTATTAGGGTAACACTTTAAATTATAGCCCGCTAATTACAGGGTAAGTACCTGTTAAGTAAGTAAGGCGTAACAAAAAATAAGTAAAGAGTAAGTAAAGGTATGATTGTAGAAGTTAGTACCGGGCAATATACAAGCATCGTCCAAATAAAAAAACCTACAATTTCAGTTCATTGTTACTTAAGGGTGGGATAGTAGAAGTAAGTGAATATTACTGGATAATTTACAAACAGTTTACAAATTAGTAACGTGACTAAGATTTTGAATTAATTGAACTTCTAAGCGTAATTATAGGTTACTTATATGTCTCAAAATAATGATTTAATATTTTGTATGCATTATGCATTTTTATCATTAATAACCTCAGGGCACCGCTATGTCTTTACGGCACAGGGAACCTTCTTACCGCTTATAGGGTTGATCATAAATTTAAGATAATTATACTATGTTTGATAGTATAGAATTTATATTTATCAGTCTAATTTAATCTGAATGGTGAGACTTGACACAGAGGAGTGATTAGTTGTCTGGTATATGAAACAATATGAGAAATATGTTTTAAACAATAATAATTGTATTAGACACACATAGACAAATACACACTAAATATACATTTGAGTATGAGCAACATGGTAACACCGTAACACATCAAAACGTGATCAGATAGCCAGAATTAGTACTTGGCTAAAGGATTGTCTATAGGTGCATCTCAAAAAATGAGAATATAGTGGAAAAGTTCATTTTCTTCCATAATTTAATTCAAAAAGTGATATACATTTCATATAGCCTAGATACATTAAAAATAAAGTGAAATGTTCGAAGCCTATTTTTTTTTTGTATCTTGAAGATTACGGTTTGCAGCTCATGGAAATTAAAAAATCCAGTATCTTAAAATATTAGTGGTGCCCTGAGGAATATTAGGAGTGACAGCACAACTGAAGGTTGAGATCCCTTACTTGGCCCATAAACTTGAACTGGGTGCTCTTGATGCACTAAAAGCTAATCCACAAATCAGTGATTTTCAAGACCTACTATTACCTGTATGTCCCTTGTAAGTAATATTAAGTAACCTATAATTACATGTAGAAGTACAATGAATTCAAAATAATAGTTACCTTTCTTATTTGTAAAATGTTTGTAAATTACCCGGAAAACACTTACTTCTACCATCATACCGTTAAGTAATTTAAATAACCTATAATTATTTTTTTATATTATAATTTTTATATTATAATTACACTTACTTCTACCATCATACCGTTAAGTAATTTAAATAACCTATAATTATGTTTAAAAGTAGGCCTACAATGATCTGAAATCGTAGTTAAAGGTTTCTTATTTGTAAGATGTAAATTGCCCAGTACTAACCACTTACTTCTACAATAATACCTTTACACACTCTTTACATATATTTTGTTACGCCTTACTTAACAGGTACTTACCCTGTAATTAGCGGGCTATAATTTAAAGTGTTAACAGCATTAGTCTTTTATCAAAGATCACCAAACTCCAAATCATCTTACGGTTCCTTTAATAGAATATTGCGACCCCTTGGGGGGTTCCCGCGCCACACTTTGAGAACCGCTGACCTAGGGAAGGGACTCTTTGAAAAGCCTTCCTCCTTTTAAAAAAAAAACAATCTGAGCCCCTATAGCGGCTGAGCAAGTTCCTCCTGCGGGGTCGCGCTGAGAGCAGGGTGCTGAAGGAGACATCGCGTGCCGTGGCACGGCTTCGCGACACCTGGGACACATCAGCGTCCAATTGAGAAAGGCCTGTCAACACAGCCCACTCAGGGGGGCCTGTCTTAAGGAGAGAGGGGTTGAGGGGGCAGGGGGGCAGAAGATGACAGAGGCTGGAGGACGGAGAGGAGGGAAAGGAAGGAGGGGGGGCAGGAAGCAAGAAAAGTTCAGGTCATCCTGGGATCTGACAGCGGAGGGCAATGCCAAGCCTCATTTAGAATTCCCTCCCTGAGCAGCAGCTGTTGCATCTTTTATTGGGGGAACAAAGAGTACATGCTATTCCCATGTATGAGCAATTTTTCTTAACAACAGCAGCTAAAGGACAAGGGGGATACAGAGGTGTGTGCGTGTGTGTGCGCGTGCGTGCGCACGGGGACAACAAACATTCTTTTGGAAATGCTGAAACAACCTGTCATTATTCACAGGTCCTGTGTGTGTGTGTGTGTGTGTGTGTGTGTGTGTGTGTGTGTGTGTGTGTGTGTGTGTGTGTGTGTGTGTGCTGTGCCCGGCTGTTCACTTTCTCACCCTGTCATCGCTAAGGGTGAAAAGCCATTTCAGGCAGTCAGGTGGGAGAGCCGTCTCCAACACTTCTAGACAAATCAATAGCCAGACCCCATCTGATTTTCTCGCTATAGACCCCAGAGTCCTTATTTCACCTGGCACACTGGTTGAGTTAGCTTCATGTCATTAAATCAGACTGAACTGCTCAAGAATGGAGCATAATTGCTGTTTTATATTTTAAACAATGTTTTTTATTTTTTATCGCTTGTCATTTTAATGAAGTGTGAGGAGAGAATATGTGGTTGTCCACTGCTGTTTAATTGGCTAATGGCCAAAGTCGTGGAAAAAAAACAGTAATTCTCTGTTACATACACATACAGTACACACACACACACACACACACACACACACACATTACACTCTCACAATTAGAACTGCATTTTCTATTCCACAAGTGAGCTAAGGATAAGGCGGATGAGTCATTTCTGTGTCTAAACATAACAATACTAGTGTAATACCTCTTTCTCACGCCCAACAGACTTCTGTCCTTCCTGAACTCAATCCAGAAAAGCCTTTCGGGCATGCAGGGCCAGTTAAGAAAAGTAAACATTCTTTGTGAAATCTCACGTCCAAGAGGGAAGGGTTTCTCCTATCTCGCATTTGTAGCAAACACTCAAGCACACATTTAGCAAGATGTTTGCTTGATCAAACTGAAATGATCAAGCTTCCCGTTTCCTGAATGCCAAAGCCTGCAGATGGCAACAGGTTCAAAGGCATGGCTAGTTAGCCTTCACCGCGCACGGTGCACAGTAAGGATGGCCTAGATCAATCAGATGCAATTTGAGAAATGTCATCCATCCATTTCACTTCGCCCCAACAACGGCTAAATGGAGGGGCGAGGAATCATCGCCGTTAATTATGAAGCCCATTAAGATTTGACGGCTGTCAAAATGCTGTCAAAATGCTGTCAAAGATGCGCCATTACCGGAAAACCCACAAACTTGTTTTCCTAAAATTTCCATTTCTGTTGTCAAACAGTATTCCTAGAAAAATAATAATGATTATTTTGTAAGTGCCACTTCTTTCAGGCAGAAAAATAAACAGAAAACTTTGGGAGCTCGGACTATTGTCATTTTCTGCTTTGTGGTAAATGGTAATAAACAGCCACTTGTCAGGCTGGGTGGTACAGTGGACTGCAGGACATTATCTTGGAGATTTACTGTATTTTTTTAACAATATATCACAATGTTCTGCAATCTATGTTAGACATACCATTGGTATTGTGCGGCTTGTATTCTCCTCAGGTGCGCTGAAGAAAGACAAGGGAAATATAATGGGGGAAAGGAGTTATTTGCAGAAAATGGAAATTATGTGTTAATGTGGCTATATTTTTCAGCTTTTCGTGACTAAAAGACACAATGCATCATCCTCACCTACACAGAACCAGGAATCATTGGCTCAGTCAGAACACAACGAAGTGAATGCTGATTTTCATGTATGAGAGGAAGGCAGAATGACACATTTGTCTTCCACCATGATAGCATGATTAGATTTTATGATTAGAGTTTCTGAAGTGGTGTCAACATAGTGGGTTAGTGTTATGCCTCAAACAAAGCAGTGGGTTTGCCTAGAGGTGAAGATGTCAAGCATTAACCAGCAGGTAGCTGGTTTAGTCCCTGCTGTGAGTGAAGGGTGGCTATCAAACTGTCAAAGTGGAAACGCTACGATGCACCTATGTATAAAGTATTAACAATCTATATAAAATTGTAAAGATAGACTACTTCAGTTATATGTTTATCAGGCTATTTATTTAAAAAAAACTCAGCATCTAATTAGTATTTGTATCAGTATTAGTCTGAACATAGTCTGAGCATAAGTGGACACATTATTTTAATTATTTTAAGAAACAATCACTTTTCATAAAATTCAATACATTTTGCTGCTACAGTATTTATTTAACCTGACAGGCCAGATGTTTTTTTATACAGAACCATCTGGGAAGTTGTCCTTGGAAATGGTTTGGAAAAGGGTATAGGCACTTTCAAGAAATACTTGGCAGGTCTATCAACGCTTAGAGTATCTTTGCTAAGTCACACCTAAACCACACCCGTAGCTGCTAGTAGTTCCTCATAGGACACTGATTTATCCAAACTACTGGTGGTTCGGGCACAATCGCATAAACTTGAAGCCTGGCAAGATATATTATTGCGTGATTGTGATTTTGCTAATCCAGCTGGCTCACAAGGTAAGTATTTATTATGAATTGAGCATAATACAGGAATGAGTCAGCTTACTCAAGATTCTTAAAATTAGTTTTAAAAAAAATGACATCAGAGTCAGACATCAGATTCAACAGTAGTGGTCAGCTACAGAACTAGTATAGACGCCCTGGCATAAGCTGTTTGGTTTTGAATGGATCACTTTCCACTAAGGCTAATTACATTAGGTGTCACAAAACAACAGATTGTAGCTTTAATTTCTACTGTCTCAACTGCCCCTATCAAACCCAGGGTAAGTAGACTCTTGGTTCATTTTGTTTTCCCAGTCTCCCAGTCAAGCCTTTTCTCTAGCTAAAAAGCTCCACATTTGTGCACACAACACATGGCTAACCCTTATCTATATTCAGATCATGTTGTTCTATGATCTCTCACACCTGACTGCACTCGCTCGTTCCAGACGTCAGTGTACAACATCTGGAGTCTTGCAGTGAGGCAAACCTCAGAAGACAACAAGAGAGGCAAAATGGCATTTCCCATCCCCCCACGGTCCCTGCTGCAAACTTACACACATGTGAACCACATCCTGGGTCCCAGAAAAAAGTTAAATCTCTTTTACTTTCGTTTCAAAGGCTGTCCGAAACATCAGTAGCGATAGCCAGGCTCTCTGTTGAGCCTCCATATTAGAAGGATAAAACATATTAGAGAGATAAGACATATTTCCTTCAGCGACATCTGTGTGCGATACGGATTTGTAGGTCTGGTGACAGCTCACCTCACTCTCATCTGTGAGTGACAAAGGGTTTCTTTTTACTTGGATTTTCAATTAAATGAGTTTCTATGTGTCAAGATTATGTCAGAAGTCCTTGGAAGAAAATGCAACTGTGGACGCATAGAAAGCCAAATAAACCATGAGCACCTTCCATATTCAAAGCATCTCGGACAACTGAGTTGCTAAATCCTTAAATAATCAACCTTAATTGATCCTCGTGGCAGGAAATGTCCACTTCACAAAAACTGCTGTAAAAATATTATATATTCATATTTTTTTCCACTTTAAATGATTCGATCTAATAAAACTAGTTCAGCTATATATTTTGGGAATTTTAACCCTTTAAAAAGGCCAGTACGTTTACCGAAAGCCACTGTTTTTTTTGCAAAAAAAAAACAAAAAACTCAATTAATTTCCATAAAATAATTTTCAAGGAGTATTTGATAATTATTATTATCAGGGCCTGAGATGGGTCAATGACTGGCAGCAACATTGATTTTTATGAATTATTATTTTTTGTACAATGTCACATTTAATAATAAACTCCCTCTCGTGTTCCTCGTGGCAGAAAATGTCCGCTCCACAAAAAACGCTGTAAAAATATGATATATTCATATTTTTTTCCACTTTAAATGATTCTATCTAATAAAACTAGTTCAGCCTGACACATACATAATAAATATTAAATATATTTTGGGAATTTTAACCCTTTAAAAGGCCAGTATGTTTACATAGCGCCACTGTTTTTTTAGCGGAAAAAAAAAACTATTAATTTCCATAAAATAATTTTCAAGGAGTATTTGATTATTATTATTATTATTATCAGGGCCTGAGATAGGTCAATGATTGGCAGCAACATTGATTTTGATGCAAATATTATTTTTTTGTACAATGTCACATTTAATAATAAACTCCCTTTAGTGTTCCTCGTGGCAGAAAATGTCCGCTTCACAAAAACTGCTGTAAAAATATGATATATTTTTTTCCAGTTGAAATGAGTCAATCTAATAAAGCTACTTCAGCTTGAAATATACATATCAAATATGAATAATATTTTCGTGAATTTAACCCTTTTATAAGGCCAGTATGTTTACATGGCTCCACTGTTTTTATCATTGTGTTTTTATATGGGATATAGTGGATTGTTTGTTTTTTTGTGGGAGACCAAAATATTTTTCCATTCTTTGGTCAATTTCTCCTCCACTCATGTTCAGATAATTCTAAGGACTCGAGCTCTAATTCTACTTCTGAGGCCTCCTCCGTGGACTCAGAGTCCTTGGAGCTATCCTCAGAATTCATGATAATCTCCAGAGCCTTCTCTGTTGTGAAGTGTCTTGCCATCTCTCAAAATGACTACTGCTCCTACTAACCTGCTCCTAATAACCTGCTGCAGTGCACCTGCATATACAACCTGAACTAGAACCAAAACAAAGTCAAAAATTTGTGCCCTGAACAAAAAAAACACATAATTCATCATTTCAGTAATAAGGCACCATTGAAGTAAATGGAAAAAAGTGCTTTGGAAGGGGAAAAAAATGGCACCATCTTGTGGACAAATATAAAAATGTAAAGTTCTAAGTCAGCACTACAAAATGATATCTTACTTTATTTGAATGCATCAGTTTATGTTAAAGTAAATGTGGTTTAAAAATTTTTAAAAATACAAATAAAAAAGTTTTAAAAAAAAGCGGCACGAAATGTCCCCAGGATCTCTTAAGGGTTATGTCAGAAGTCCTTGGAAGAAAATGCAACTGTGGACGCATAGAAAGCCAAATAAACCATGAGCACCTTCCATATTCAAAGCATCTCGGACAACTGAGTTGCTAAACAGATTCGGGAATATGGCTAGAATATCTAGCCATATTCCCACATTACTCTAGCTGCTGTAGGTCTATATTTGTCTAATAGTATTTGAATATATAGGCATGATGTGCCTTCATCCAGCCAGTGTTAGCATCCTTTAAAAAAAAACACGAGTCACTTTCAGATCTCTGGGATAGCTATTATACTGTGTGAGTACTCAGACAGCATTATGCAAACACAGGATGGCATGACAATCCATTATTTTTCAGTCGGAGCACACCTTCAAAAAACACAAATGTTGTTTATGGTTCAAAGCACAAGCAAATAGCAAGGGAATGAGCTTTCTCTCTTAAGTGTTTTACAATTTGAATGCACTGCCTTGCCATTTAAATCCAATGGTTATCTCTTCATTGTGTATACAGAGGCAATCAAGAACATGTGTCTGTCTGTATCTTGCATCTCGCCCAAAGTATTTTGAGCCCAAAGACTCTTAACCCTTAACTGATCTGCTTCAGCAGCATGAAGCTCAACAGTACAAGTATGTGGTCGTGCAGATAAAAATATGTCTTGCCCACAAAGAGGCCTCATCTCAGACCAGCTGACACACTGTACATCTGATCTCATAGGGGAGGGGCACTTCCCCTGGGGCTTGAAACCCAAACAACAATGCTGGTCGGTTGAAACTGTACAAAAATGTTTGTTTTGGTATGAAACTAAAAGAGCATGCACCCTCCCCTCCCACTACTGAGTGGCTCGCACTGTGTACAATTGTGTGTGAACCATAAACAGGGAGCTGGGGTGGAAACCTGTGGTTTTGGAGCAGGGGGGGCATTGCAGTGCTTTTTACCACTGCAACAGGGCTTGTGTAGCAGGGCCTTGTAAAGACATTTATGTACTGTTAGGTCATCTCGGTCTGGGTCAACCTGAAAGCATCGCCGCTTAGAGCCGGCCCATCCAGTCAGAGAGGGAAAAGTTGTTCATGCAAATTCAAATGAACGTCGACTTGACACCTGGCAGTTCTGGGAGGGGGCGGGTCAGCGTGGCGCGTCCATCTGATTTGGCGCTCGAACCAAGCAGCAGTCACTGCATGTTAAAGCAGGTGTTTATGGTTGCCTGTCACTTGCCATGTTGCCATGATGACTGGGTCTATTTATATCTTGATCATGTCGTGTGTGTTTGGGAGAGAGGGAGAGTGAAACTTCCATGATGACAGCCAATTAATTCAGTGGGGACCCAGTGAGGAGAAACAGTGACTCGCAGACTGCATTAGTCATGCAGGCATGGCAGCGACATCAGGGAGCTCTCCTAGACTTTTAAGGTGACTCTGCATGTCTGTGTGTGTGTGTGTGTTAGCTGTTCTCCTCCACTGCCAACATGTCGTTGGTCCCTCACCCATGGGGGGTGGCAGCGTGATACACCCTTATGATTTAAGGATGTATTCTCCAGTTGGGCCTGCGAATACAGTGTCAAACGTCCAACAAAGCATTTAACAAGCACAACAGGGCATTGCTTAAAGCTCCCTCAAAGACTATCGAACAGTTTATCCCACCTCTCACAATACAAGTGCACACACACACCCACTCACACACACTTCTATGGAGTCTCCACCGATGCAAAGCACTGCTGTAGGTGAGGTTTCCAAACAGAGTTAGATTGGTTCTTTTGCGGAAAGCAACAACACAGCAATAGGATGATCGCACCAGACCTGTGTGAGTAATTAAAGGCTCATCAGGGGCAGATTTACTGCATGGGAGGAAAACGTAACTGTATCTTTGTATACAGTCTCTTTGTTATCTTCCTTGTAAGAGCAGGTGATACAACTGTAAACAGCAATAAAACTGTATTGTAGACATTGCAAAATGTTTGGAATGGGGGATTTTTACTCATCCTACACTCTTGCTCTCGCTTAGTGAACATGGCTTTTCTCTGCACTCTCTGTCTGCTTTTGTTCTACCTGCTTTTCTTTCCACTTCAATTCTTAGTTAACCCTACAAAGGTCTTATTAGTTAAATCAACACATGCTGATGTAGTTAGCAAAACTGTAGTAATAGAAAGTAATAGAAATAGTTACCTTTTTAAGTCCGGCTTCAGAAGATAGCTTGCAGTTAGCAATCAAGCTAACAAGCTATTAGTTACCAGTACCCGTTAGTAGCAAGTAACTGCAGAGGATACACCATGTCTCCTCACACCAGAGAGTCTTTAAAATGCACAGATTGCCATAGACTATTACAGAAGATTTCTCTCCTCAAAATACGGATATTTGTACTAGAAGGAGACAAACATGAACTTCACAATACAATTCCGGTGTCGCCCATTATCGGTGCGTTAGCTCAAGAAGAGCTGCCAACTCTGGAAGATACTGTTACTTTCCCAAAATTTAACAAGACAAAGTTACAGTTACAAAGAAACTAACTGAGCCAACGGCATGTACTACCCACTGGCACGAGCTGTGTGCCTGTGAGGCCCTTTGTGACTACAACAGTAAATAAAAGAGTGGTGTGTATTATTTGGCCACTAGGGGCAGAGCGATAAAATGGTTAGTCCTGCACAATTCACACAATAATGTCCTGCATTTCGAGAGTGCTTTGTCCAACCATCAGATCCACATCCACACAATATGGGCAATGCCAGATCTTCCACACTATATAGATAAATCTGACTTGACTTACATATACTTGTGAACATATCCTTATGCTTATACACATACAGTATAAGCATACATGGATTCAAGTAGGTTTATGTACACCTTTAGAAAGACCTCACATAAGTACTATGCTTACTGCTTACATTTAGTGTAAGCAATAAGCATAAGACTGATATAGCTTAAATAAATATATAATATATCTTGCTTAGCATCGTCACACATTTGAAAAGGTTATCTGTTAGCCATTTATTTTACCTCTTTTATTTTACCTTTCAGTGACAGTTCTGCGTTATGCTCATAAGAGAGTGTTTAACCTTTAGTTAGGACACAGGTAATAGTGCATATCCAGCGCCTTCTAGTGAGCCTTCAAATAATGTGACAGTTCAACGCCTTGATTCTGTCCCACGTCACCATAATCAGTAAATCGTTTATTTTGCTGCGTGTTTGTGTTGTCCTTGTGTGCTTGCTTGTGGTCTAAATCCATTCATGTCTTAGCAAACCTGCGCTGCTGTGTGCGAGTGTGGGTTCAGGGGCGGAACATCTCCATGAGAAACAAATGATGAGGCGGGCCAGTAGGTGGCTGGAGCCCTGCCTCTGCCAGCAGCTCTGCTTACAAAGGACCATTAGCCAAGCTCTGGAGCTGACAGATGAAGCCTCCCTAATGGCACAGAGGTCCTACTGTGATTAACAGTCTTCAAATTTAACCAGAAAGAAATGTATTATCGTGAGCAAATTGACAGGGCAAAGGAGAGGAGGAGGGATCTTTTATGACGGCCACCGTCATTCTCCGCCGTGCCCCCTGCGAGAGGGCATTAGCGGCCTGGCATCTTGGCATTAGGTATGCCAGGATAAAGGGGCGTACTCTTGTGTACCCACCTACCAGCCTCCACCTTCTTGAACAAGTCTTATTTTTGTCTTAATCCTTTGTTCTCTGCAGGAATGCACTCTCAAACAGTCACGTGTAACTGCCCTGATCTTAGACATGATAGATGTACCAAGACTGGTTTTACTTTACGGCCTCTACTTTAACGCCTCTCATTCTTGCTCCAAACTTTCAGCCTTCCCCTTTTACACATTTCCTCTCCAGTCCTGTTCTTCTTGTTTGCTTACCCATCGGTCCTGTAGCTTTAGCTCTTGAGCTCTATCCATCTCCATCTCTGTCCCTCCCTCCCTGGCACCTTAACCTCACAGATGGACTGCGGATCACATCAGAGGATAAAGCGCTAATGATTTTTTACATGAGAGCCAGCATAGGGCTCCATTCGGTTTAGCTCCAGGCTCAGGACTATAAGTGTACAGATACAGGCGGAGGTTTATGACGTCATTCTCTCTCACTCTCGTCTTTGTATAAAGTCAGGTTATGAACAATACATCCATGGTCACCCCCCCCCTCTCCTCCCACAGTAGCAGAGAGGGTTGATGGCGACCGTGTGCGTAGCCTATACTGTGCACGTACCATGGCTAGCATGGCGCTTTAGCTCCACTTAGCAACACCTGCGCTCCACAAAATTAGGAAATGCTTCAGCATCAAAACAAGGAATTAGCTCTGCTCATTCGTAGATGCTCTATGCATCTTCGGGCGTCTCTTTCTCTGCCTCTCTCTTTCTGCTCCCACACCTTTATCACCTTTCTCTGTCTAAGATAGGTGCTCTAAATGGGAAGATCACACCAATCCTAAGTGCCAGCATGGGATCAATTAGAAGCAGGTGAAGAAAAGTGCTCTTTTTTAATGAAGGTTATTTATACATGGACCGCTCAGGGTGCCCTGGAGATGGACATGCTGCTTTTAAATGCTCAATTCTCTCTGTCTCTCTCTCTCGCGCGCACACACACACACACCTGTAGCCACGTGGACACGTAAACAAAGTCATTATTAGGAATAAAATACAATTATATAAACACTAAACCAAAAATTATATCTCTCTTTGGTCATATAAAAGAAGGCAGAAAGATAAAACAAGCTAAAAGAAAATAATATTAGGGCAGAAAATAAAAAATTACAAGCCCTGAATATAGCTTATTCATGGTAATTTGTTTTCAAAGGACCAAAACAGTCAGTGTGATACTACAGTGTGCACACAACAGCTCTTGCTTTGTACCACATACTTATTTAAAGCTCAAAGGTCAAAGAGGTCAATGGACTAAGTGGTCCTCTTCTCAGAAGCCACATAAGGAATGCCGAGTGTGTCACGTCAAAACACAGATAACTACTGCCCTCTATTGGCCATAACAATCACACAGTTGAATATAAATGGAAAGCTTAATGATGATCTTATATCGAAGCCAAGACTATTACTGATAGCACTGAGTTGGTCACGAATGACTAGGGATGAGTTGATTCTTATCCCGTGTTGTGTTTGTGTCCTATTGGTGCATTTAGATGAAGGCTGTATTTTATTTTAACATAGGCCTAAGATAGGATCTTATGTCATGTGTCAGGTGGGACTTAATCCTAATTGAACCATGCAGACCCTTATCATGATAAGAGAGATATATTTATCTTCACAATAAATAGCTTTTTGTTTGTTGAATTATGGATAATTATATAAACCTCCAGAGAAAACCCTTTGTTTGGGATTGTCAGTCACTCCCCTGCTTGGTTTGACCTATATCTGCCGGATATAGTTTGGGGACTGAAGCGTGATGTTATAATACCTTAATTTTATTTATTAGGATGGTTTGACAGGGGGAAAATTATAATAATAAAAACACTATAATAATTTCAAAATAACTAGACCTAGTGACGCTTTACCATGGTCAATGTACGCTGTGTTGTTTCCACCTTGTGGTAGCTAATAAAATTGCAGGATTTGAGGCCACTACCATAGGATAATTAAATGGAAATAAGCAAAACTATCTATTTTAGTGGTCTATTTTAGGTATACAACGGTATGTTATGTTGAGGGAACTATATATAGTTACTCTCCAGAGAATATGATATATTTATATAATCACTAATAGCCTAGGCCAACTTCTGTAGATGTAGGGGGCCAAAATCCCACTCCGACCTCTGGGCTATAGCCTCCGTTACAGTCTAATCAGTCTAATCTAATGTTTTGATCAGTTAAAAGTTCTAAGACATTCTATTGGAACATTGTATTCATATTGTATGCTATATGGGTATACACCACTGTACATGCCAATAATACTTGAAAACACATTCTTATTTTTAACAAAGGTACAATCACGATTGATTTCCAATATTCACCTTCACTTCCCATGAGCCTTGGCAGCGCAAATATGGACTTTAGGCTTTATTGAGTTTGCTCAGAAATCATTGCAATCATTGATCAGAAAGTGATTTGACTTGCTTTTAATTGTATTACGTCACATCCAAAGGCATTGCAACGCTGAATTAAATTGATACGATATGAAATAATTGCTCAGTTTATGAATGGCTTGGGTCACGGCTGGCGTCCAATGAGTGACTTATAAATTTAATGTGTATAAAGTGTGGGAGATGGTGTTCAAAAAAGCCCACTTAAACTTATAATAGTGTAGGCCCCATTGTAGGCCTAATTGTAGCCTAATTGTAACAAGATTTGTCTATACCGAGTTGTCTAGACTACATGAATAAAATCCATGACAAAGTAGGTCTACTGTTAATTATGTTCCAGTGTGATATTCTTTGGAAATATGCGAGATTTTGAATGCAGCAACTAAGTTGCTGTTCAGGTTTAGTTCAGGTTTCATTTGCGCTCCCTATCATGAATGAATATGAAAATGGAAAAAATGACAGAATGTACAAGGTTTTACATATTGTTATAGGTAGCAACAGCTCTGTGAATTGGTTTAATATCTTTCAAACAATAAGACCCATGATATTTGTTACCAGATCCATTAAAGCCCATAGGCTAACTAGGCAACTGCAATTTCAAACAGGAACTAAGAAATTTCGACACTTGAAGGTCTAAAAAGACAACTGTTGGTCTATAGGTCCTATAGCCTATTATTTGCCATGTTGTTTTTTGTTTAAATTGCCCGAATAAAGGCATGGGATAATAATTTTAGTTAATTTATAGGCTATAGCCTAGGCCTATGCTTATCTTATAAAGTTGATATTATAACCTCCCTGTAGCCTATACAACCAGCTTTGTAGGCTATTCATCTAGTTCTGACAGTTTTCGGGGGCCTAGTTTTGGCGTGTCTATGGGGCTTTCATTCTTCTTTTGATGGCTTGGTTGCTTTAGTCCTCAACTGCCTCCTATCTGCCATATGGTGTTTCAGCACAAAAATCAACTCCTTCTTAACTGTATTTATAGCCTGTCACTGCTTGAAAAATACCTCAAGTGAGCAATTAATTTTATAACATTTTATATGCTTTTATGTTACCATGTGGTCCTAGTCCTGTAGTTGGCCTAAACATAGCCCTGCAAATATCGCACACGTTTTCTCACACGGTGAATCTGTTGTGCATGTTTGACTTTAGGTGATGTGTTTGAGGTCCCGTCATGCTGTGGAACCAGCTAACCCCAGGCACCTTATCCATCTCCCACAGAGAGGAGCAGGTCACACACGAGTGGATCAGACCCTCTGGGGAATTCAAACCCACAATGACTGGTGCTGATTCTTCAAAGTGTAAACTCAGGCTACAGAGACTGTTATATTAAAATATAGGCTATGAGATATGACACATTGGCCTATTTTTATAATAAATAGAGAAATATGCCTATAATTAGGCGTAAATTGTAGCCTTTAGGCCTGCAATCTCATCTAAAACATTATAAAGAGTAGGCCTATAGTCAAAATAGCACTTTATAGTGGACAAAAACTTTATTAAAATGTTCTTTTGAACTCTACAAAAGGTGAACCCTATAGCGCATTATCCACACAGAAGGTGGACTAATGACGAAGTAATCGCTCATTGACTTAATGAAGCGTTATTTAACTAATATTACTTCCCTTTCCTAAATTAATGAGGCCACTAATTCCTCTAATTTGCCGGTGAAACCCCAGCATTAAGCGACCGACGTCTCGCTGCTCACAGCCACGTCCGTATAGCTTCACGGTGGATAAGGATAATTACAGGCTACTGCTGGAGACATCAAGGGGCACACTGTTTCTATGCGCATGGCTGTGATGTCTATTGTGTGAAAACTGGAAACATTCTATTGTTTAAAAATTAACTAGTCTTTAATTAAGTAAAGTGCGCCATGGCACACGTGAAGGTAAGTGACGGCTCAGCGCACCACTGCAAGTCAACGACACATTAAATGATACAAAGAGCGTTTATAGCGTCAGTTGTTGAACTTTTGTGACCCATCCCAACAGTGATGGGAAAGTTCATTTTCTACATGAACTAGTTCAAAGTTCAGTTCACACATTTTAAAATGAACTAGTTCAG
>JAOEHI010000002.1:3560524-3584323 GCA_025447815.1 Percopsis transmontana | reverse complement strand
GAGTGAGATTGTGAGTGAGAGAGAGACCGCGCGCGCGGGCGAGTGGGAGAGAGAGAGGGAGAGAGAGAGAGAGAGAGAGAGAGAGAGAGAGAGAGAAAGAGAGAGAGGATTGTGTGTATCCGAATATGGAAACAGAGCGTGAGAGAATTGTTAGCTTGTGTGTTTTGATACATTTGGATGTGTTGTATAGAGGTGGCATGAAGAGAGAGGAGGACAGAGAGAGAGAGAGAGAGAGAGAGAGAGAGAGAGAGAGAGAGAGAGAGAGCATGTCTAAATGTGTGCTTGTGTGTGTGTGTGTGTGTGTGTGCAGGTATCCAGCTGCAGGACGCCAACAAGACTCTGAGTATCCAGCGTGTGAGGGAGGAGGATGCAGGCCTGTACACATGTATCGCCTGCAACCAGCGCGGCTGTGTCCACTCGTCAGCGGCGGTCCGGGTCATTGGTGAGACAGACACCCACACACACACACACACACAGAAAGCCTTCATTTACTCACACACACACACACACACACACCAAACACCTGAGTCCAACTATCACTGAAATTTTTTTTTTCCGCTCTTAAGTGCACTCAAGCATAAACGCTCATGTGCCCCCGAGCGTCCTCCTTAACACATCAAATATTTGCATTTCCACCACCCCTTAAAACCATGATTAACATATGAATGTATATTTGATGAATATTTCATATTCAGAATCAATTTTGCAATGAATTCTGGGAAGTGGCATCTCGATTAATCAAGCAAATTGCTGTTGAGCCCAAAGGGGGAACCGAAAGATTTAATGTAAAGGCAGTCCAGGAAAGCCTGTGGGGATATTGTTTGTGGTACAGCGCCCCCTACAGTTTCAGAATGCTATCGATAGAGAGAGCCAATGTACATTATGAATTCTTTCTTTCTTTCTTTCTTTCTTTCTTTCTTTCTTTCTTTCTTTCTTTCTTTCTTTCTAGGTTCAAGCGACAAGGCCAACATTGAGATCGTAATCCTCATCGGGACGGGAGTCATCGCTGTCTTCTTCTGGGCTTTGCTCATCCTCATTTTCTGCAATTCGAAACGGGTCAGAGGGCACTGCTTTTCACCCCCACTTTGTGTGTGTATGTGTGTGTCTGTGTGTGTTTAAGACAGAGAGCGGGAGAGACAGCAGGAGAACAATCGTTTAGTCTAAACTGCCAATAGGATTTACTGCTTTCTCTCCGTGTGTGACAAGAACACTTTAACCTTTGACTGCAACATGCCGGCTAGGTGCAGACATTGCTGAGTTATCCAAGTGTCTGGCTGAGTCTTGTTGCTGAGAGCCAGGTCTCTAATGAGGACCATACTGCTGATTGGGTCTCACATAGCATCCTCGCATAGTTCAATAGCTCTACGGAGACTGCTGTGTCACACTGGCGGCACCCCTACAGTAATGGCTCACTGTGAACGGAATGAAACCACTTTCTCTCTTTCTCTGACTTCTGTTTTTCACTCTCCCTCTCTCCTGCTGCATTCACATCCTGTCTAAGACACAACACATTAGCAGTTTGGTTAGTGGAGGTGCCAAATGTGATATTCAAAGGGCTGCTGGTTTATTTTGTAGTAATTTGATACTGCTTTTGAGAAAGGAGAGAAAAGCTTGGATATAGTATTGTATGGTAGTATTGTAGGAAAACCTGCCGTGAAGAAAAAAACAGCCACATACAATTATGCATCAAATGTACATTTATAAACACCATTTGAAAAATATAGTCACATTCTATCATACTAACAATAAAAATACTGGAAAAAAAGGATTCTTTCAATAATTTGGTCCTCCCAAAGACTTATTAACACCCACCCCAAGAGGATCCTGACAACCATTAAGAACCATTGCTGTTGCACAATACAACGATCTTTCACTGGCATGTCACCCCCACATCAAAATCATATAAATACATCCCAACTGCTATTTGGGATTATTTATTTCAGCTTTTTTGTGTTAACTTTCTTTTCATGTTTTTTCTATATTATTTGTACTGTGGCTTCTGATACCCCCCCCAAATACACACACACATAACAGCTGTCCTCTGCCTCTCCCTGCCCTTCAGGTGAACCCTGCAGACATAAAGACGGGCTATCTGTCAATCATCATGGACCCGGGGGAGGTGCCTCTAGATGAGCAGTGTGAATACCTGCCCTACGACTCCTCACAGTGGGAGATCTCCAGGGACAGGCTGCGCCTGGGTGAGGGAGCAGGGAGGGAGGGTTGGATGGGTTAATGGGTGGGTGGATGGACGGATGGCTGGATGGACGGACGGACGTATGGATGTACAGACATCCGGGTATATGCAGGAAGGGTGTGTGATGGCGAGCAGGCAGAAGTGTGGATGATTGTTTTTCCATTTCCGTAATGCTTAATGGTATGAATGTAGAGCACTGCCAAGGGGAGCGCTGCCAACCAAAGTGCTGATGTTAAATATGTATTCATTCCCTTCAACGGCGTCTGGTAAAACACCCAGAGGAAACACATCTGTTCCTGCAATGTTTCACGGCTGTGACAATTTGTCTTGCAAATGCAGACCTTATCATTCCCATTCTCTCCTTCTCTCAGTAGATGTCCGATCAGTTAGGGTTACATTTAACTCCACATATGAGCAGATGTCTTCTAACCCAGCCACTAAAATTATGTGTGACCTAATGAGAATAAAAACTGCGTTGGGGAGATGGGTAGACATAAATATTCTGCTTCATTCTGTCTCTTCCCTCCCGCTTAGGAAAGGTCCTGGGGCACGGTGCCTTTGGAAAGGTAATTGAGGCATCAATCTTTGGCCTCAACAAGAACAATAGCCCCGATACCGTGGCAGTCAAGATGCTTAAAGGTGACATTATGTCCTCTGTGTGTGTGTGTGTTCTGATGATGAAATGATGAAATGATGAAATGATGATGATGATGAGCAAAGACTCTAAAGTCATTTCTAATCGTGTGCTAAAACCCATAAACCCAATCTCTTCAAAACAGTCCATACGCCTCCTCGCTTCCCAGCCTTCCTCTCTCCTAAATAGCACTTTGCTGATTTCTTCCTCTCCTGCTGCTGAAGCACCCTTCTAGCTTTTTTTAAGGAAAATGTCAACCCGTTTTCCACCTCAACTCACACCAGTGACATGAAGGAATAGCTCAATTGCATCTTAGTTTGCGTATTTGATAGAAAAAGAGGATGTTGACAGAAACACGCACAGCGAGACAACGTTTACATTTCTGTGTTTCAGAGGGATCCACTGCCAGTGAGCACAAGGCACTGATGTCGGAGTTAAAGATCTTGATTCACATCGGTAATCATCTGAATGTAGTCAACCTGTTAGGTGCTTGCACCAAACCTAATGGTGAGTACGTGCCCGTAGACATAGACATGCACGTGGCTTGGCATGCACATACACATACAGTACACGTCCAGATACATGTTTGTGGGGCGCCAGGTCAGTTCACCTGTGTTATATACCTAGGGGACACTACAGTAAAGCATACAATACAACCAAATACAATCAAGAACAGCGAATTGCAGGTTATGACTGTTTAGCAAACCGATGGCAACATAGAGTGCTTGTATCTGTTGGTTTGCATCGTAGCTAGACTGAATCATTAACCATTAGTGATTTCAGCCCTCACTGGTCAGATATAGTGCAGGCGTATGTTGAGTCCGGATGCAGTTTTACTGTTTGAACTGGTTGACATAGCTAATGCAGATTTCCATATTTCAAATTGGAACATGGAACCTATTAAACCGTAAAAACAAGTTGTAAAGACACTTAGGCCGATAGCGGAACAATGTAGAACAGATCATCATTTGTCGCCCTTTGATAAGCTGATAAACATTGCAGCCAATCCTGCGGTTTATGGTCTGTAGGCTCCATCAAGAGCAAACAGTGTGTAAAAAGAAGGTGACAGTCTTGTTGAAGGCAACTCATTAACCAGATACATTAACCAGATGACTCCAAATGACTCAATTTGCCAAAACTGTGGGATTGTCCTCCAGGTCCCCTCATGGTAATAGTGGAGTACTGCAAATATGGAAATCTATCCAACTACCTGCGAGCAAAGAGAGAGTTCTTTCTACCATACAGGGTATCTAAAACATTTATATATTTTTAATTTTTTAACTTCAATTTATAATATTATATAAAATTAAAATGTAATTTAATTGTATAGCACCTGATAAATTCTTATTTTTATTATATGAATTGAGAGGTTGACACAGTAAAATATGCCCACTTAGGACCGGTCTCCTAAGACACAGAGCCAGGTGAGGCGCATGATCGAAGCAGGTCAGGTGGACCAAGGGCGCCGCCACGCACCTTCACCCTCCTCCTCCTCATCCCTTCAGGGTCGATCATTCACCAGGTCCAGTCAGAAGAGCTCTCCTCCCGCTGAACGTGAGTCTGTAGCCCTTTTTACACAGTGTAAAACAAACCATATTGGATTATTGCGGCTTTATTCCCCCTCGCTGTTCTTTGTAAAAAGGTACAGAGGCGAAAGGGGGGGGGCATTTTTGTTCCACCTCTGTGCCCGCAACGGAGATAGTCACAGAGCCGGAACGATGTGTGTAAAAGGTACAGCCGGAATGGTGGAACAGGGGTGTGACGTTTTGATGATGCTTGTATGTATCCACGGCCATATTTTATGAATGAAGGTTATACTAGCAGACGTGTCTTTAAAAAAACGCAGCTACAGTGGCATTCATTGAGCCTGTCGGCGGGTTGCCAACACAATATTGTCCGAAACGGACTGACAAGATTGGGATATTTAACATCACGAATCACAATATGTGAACCATACACGACATGAATGTATAAAACGATCATGTTCATTCATTAGTCACCGTTTTATTTAGCCACAAGCAATAGGCTATGCCACAAGCCGGATAGCGTCAGTCTCTTTATCAACGAGCGATGCTGAGGTAATTTATTAACACTTTTTTTTTTTTATCCGCGAGACTGCAGAAAGACTCTTCTCCGCCCACGCTGTTGTGTACACGTCACTCTTTGGTCACACCTCTGGTTCCGGAACGCTGGATTGCTATGTAAAAAGGACCACTCGTTCAGTATAAACAAGCAAAGGCGGCATAATGCCAGGTCTTCTTAGTGGCATTATTGCAGGATCTCTGTATAAAAAGGGGTAGTGTCAGCGTGTATCATTCTATGTATATGTTGTAACGCCACATTTCTCTCATTCCCTGTCCTCTTTAGTGGAAGACTTGTGGAAAACGCCACTAACCATTGAGGATTTGATTTGCTACAGTTTCCAGGTGGCTCGGGGGATGGAGTTTCTGGCCTCCAGAAAGGTACAGTGTGGTCGGCCATACAACTATAAATGCTGCTAACTATCTCTATCTGAACCTGTACACTAGGCCACGACCTAGCATTATAGAGTAGTGATTCTCTTTCATTAATGATTGTGATGTTTTATAGGTATATCTAAAACTGAAATGTGTTTTCAATTATCTGTACTTATTATTATACAGTTGTATTATTTATAATAATAAAATAATTTTTTCTATATGTATACATACTGTATATAATATGGTATATATACCACAACCCCCCTCAAAAGTAGTATATTCTACCCCCAGAACAATTAGCTGAATAACCATGCCAGCTTTAGATTTATAAACCTGCTGGCATAACTCTCTTTGGAGCTGTGTGCAGTGTTTGTACCTCTAATAACGCCCCAAGATCGTCCCTAATCACTCACAACATTAAAGAACTGCTTTGCTCACACCGGTACTACACATACATATGCTAATAGCATCCATCTGGCACTCTTGTCAAGTCTAAGCGCTGCCTCTAACACTGCACTATGCCCTCAAAGGAAATCACTATGCGTGTTATGACATTCAAATGGCTGCTTGGTTAATGACACAAAGCCGATATGAGCGAAAAAAGACCCAAAACGGGAGATTCATTGGAATGGATCCAGTAGGTGAGGTTCTGTAGGCTTAGCCCACATACTGTGTAATGCCACATAAAGGCTAGCTTGTCAACACTGCAATGCCTTGCAGTGCTGACCCTGTTGGAACGCCTGCTGAACTGACAACTATGCTGGATCTTCCGCAGGGCGCTCTTAAAAAGACATTTAAGAGACACTGTCCAGTCTCGCGCACAAACAGCAGCACAGGCCCCCAGACAGACAAACACACACGTTCACTCACATACCTGCACATACACTCGTAAGCAGAGACACATTTACGAGGCACATGAACAATTTACCCTTTAATTAATGTTTACAAAAATAAACAATTTCTTAATAAACAACAAATTATTTCTGCGTAATATTTAACATTCAGTGAACTGCGAGAAACGGATGTGGTGGGAAGCATAAACACACATAAGCATACCTGCGTTATGATGTATGTGTGCTCCGGTGTGTATCCGCAGTGTATCCACAGAGACCTGGCAGCCCGGAACATTCTTCTGTCGGAGAACAACATTGTGAAGATCTGTGACTTTGGCCTGGCCAGAGACATATACAAAGACCCAGACTACGTCAGGAAAGGCAATGTGAGTGGCTCCGTTTTAGAGACACACGTTGCTGTTTTTTACCCATAATCACTTTGTTTTGCACTTTTCCAAAACAAAATACAACATAATGATTCAATTTGGAAGGGAGAGCGCCATTATGTCTTTTTATGATTATTTTGTAATATTCGCCTGGCGCTGTAATGTTCCCTCAGGCTCGCCTGCCTCTAAAGTGGATGGCTCCAGAAAGCATCTTTGATAAGGTGTACACCAGCCAGAGTGATGTATGGTCTTTTGGTGTTCTACTCTGGGAAATCTTCTCATTAGGTAAAAACAAAAGCACGCAAACCTTTGTCTCGACTGAATGTGTGTTTATCCTGAAGGTAGATCTGTAAACCAAACAGACAAGCCGTATTATTGTTTGAACATAGTGCAGTAGTAGACTTAGGTATGGTTAGAGATGGGATATGGATTGTAAGGTCAATGGCTCTCTGGTAAACTGTAAGTGCTGTTATTAAAAAAACTACTGTCACAACACCCTAGAGAAAAGCAATGAAGTCCTAAATGTTCCAGTGAATTTGCCCCGTAGCCAACAGAGTCACATTATCATTCATTCCCGGTGTGGATGTGTGTAAACTCTCCTCCGCAAAGCTGCCCTCCAATTCCCTGTAGTCAATGGAAACATTCTCTTTTAAAAGAGTTATACGCACATTAAAATGTTGGGCTGAATCATCAATGGCAGAAAATTATAGGAGTCTGGGGCCTCATTTATAAATCTTCGATTTATACTTGAACTTAGTCTTAAGACTTGAGTCTTAAGATAATTGATGACAGTGTGCTTACGTTTGATTCATAAAAGATACTGAGCATTAAAAAAAACTTACGCAGGATCTATAAATCTGAAATGAAAAAGTGATGGTACCCGAACACAAATTTCCCCTTATACTGTATAATGCTAGCACAAATGAAGGTTTAGTCAAGAACAGCCATGGTTACTCTTTTCTAATTTGACACACTCTTTATAGAACATTGCATCCTGATTTTACACCACAAGCTTGGACACATAGGCCTATGCATCCCAAACTGCAATACCCCTACATAACCAGCAGGAACATCACATACGTCAAGTCTAGACTTTGTGTAGAGATAAGATAATTTCCCAGTAGCATTGTTAGCTGGCAACATTTTCATTTTGTTCCGTTTGATTTCCTAAATAGAAGGAGTGGATTCCCCCTACCCGTTCTACTTAGGAACATCAGATGCACTGTTTCAGCCATCATAGGCGCCCCACCATTCTCTGAAATAAAAGATTGGGTCATATTGACCTGACAAAGACACAACTCATGTGAAATTGCTGTGCACTTAAATATGACTCAAAGTGTAGGCTCTGCTTTATCTCTCACAATGTATCACAAATTGTGACTGTTCCTATCATTCTTGATGCTATAGTTTTTAGGATGAAATACTGTAAGGTCTGTTAAGTTATACATACAGCTCTGGAAAATATTAAGAGAACACTGCAAAACATATAATAATATAAATATTAAATAGACGATTAACAAAAATATAAATATATTAAATATAAATAACATTTTATAAATAGTAAAACCAGAGAAACTGAAAATTATGCATTGGTCTGTACATTTTTTCCAGAGCTGTGTATATATATACTGTAAGTGTGATGTGTGCATACATTAGACTGCTTTGCATTTCCAGGTGCTTCTCCATACCCCGGGGTCCAGATTGATGAAGATTTCTGCAAGAGATTGAAAGATGGCACCAGAATGAGGGCGCCAGAGACTGCTTCCCCTGAAATGTGTGTAGGCTTTACTTTTCCAAGAACCAATTCTCATGTCAACCAAGATTTATAATCCTCTTTGTCTTACTGGACGTAATTTCCCGTCTCATTTCTCAAAGCATAGTGATGGAACAAAGGCTTTAATCTTCGTTTGACAAATTTCACCAACTCCAAGAGATAAAAAATTGCACAGACAAATAAAAATTGGATTGAAATATAAACTCATACTAATCTGCTCCAAATTGTGGATTCTGATTCTGATTGTGACCATAGTCACGGTTTGTGACTGTACTGCCCTCTGCTGGTAGATACGGGATCATGCTAGCCTGCTGGCAGGGCGAGCCCAGGGAAAGGCCTCCCTTCCCGGCCCTGGTAGAGATCCTGGGAGACCTGCTACAGGACAACAGCGTACCGGTAAGCTCTTCTTTCCCCTCACAGCTTTGAGCATGTTCGTTTCCGAGCGTATTCTGGAGGTTTAAAAGATGAACCCGTTCCTTGTAGGACGGGAAGGACTACATGAATCCCCTGAATCAGTCCCAGAGCTCAGAAGACGACGGATTCTCCCAGGTCTCGTCACGCCCTCCGTCTGAGGAGGAACTTAGACTGGCCTGCAACACACTGCCCAACAGGTAGACTACACCGGTGTGGGTTAGGACCCCCTTAAGCGATAGTTATGTATCATTTATACATTTTTGGAGAACTTTTTTAAATGAAATATCCACATATTGTTCCGACGTGTGTATGGGATATATTCAATATATTTATGGGATAGGATGGTCTAGTCTAGGATAGTCAACAGGTCATGGGTTCAAGCCCCAGCATGGGCCTTCCTGTAAGCATCCTTGACCAAGATGCCTAACCCCTACCTGCTACGTAACTAGTAATTGTACTCACTGTAGGACTCTATGGATAACAGCATCTGCTAAATGACCTCATTAAAATAACTGTTATGCTAATCAAAAATAGTGTGTGTGGGGGGGGGGGGGTCGCTAACTACTTCCTTTTGGGGGTTGTGGCTCAAAAAGTTTGAAAACCATTGGCCTGTAGCACCTCCTCCTTGACACTTGTATTGTCATCTTGCACTGATTTAAATGTACTGAATAGGGAAAGGCATTACAAGACCGGTAACAGTATTGACATGCAAACTAGCCTAACTCTAAAACCTCAATGTCTAATCTCTTTACGAATTGGTTCAGGTAAGACTTTCATATTCACAGCCCACAGGAGGTTAATCTACCTGACATTCTTTCACACTTCTTTCCAAGGTATTATAACTGTGTGCCCTTCGCCGGGTGTGTGTTTGTGGGCCCATCAAAAATGTGCCAACCCAGAGTAAAGACGTTTGAGGAATCACCCCTGGAGATGCACCCACAAAAAGCTCCTCAAGTAAGCTTTTTATCTAACCGCCCCCATAATATGTATATCAATTAGTGATATTTTATTGAAGGGCATTCCTCTGGAGGAGCTAATGTTTGTCTGCTGCGGGGGGGCACCAAGAGGAGACAAAATAATTGTCTGGCTTGTGGCTCTTTTCAGGACAACCAGACAGACAGCGGGATGGTTTTGGCCTCGGAAGAATTTGAAAGACTCGAATACAAGCACAGAGGTGCCATGTCTAAAAGGTACATCTACTAAACACACCGCTGTTCCCTTTCAATTAACACAAGACAGGGATGTGTTGGTGCCTTCTAAAATATCCTACTTAACAGCAGTATAGTATAGTATACTATACTGTACTATAGTATAGTACACGATACAGATCAGTATCAATGACATCGCTTCCGATATTTTGACTTCCAGCCATGGGAACAGTGGGAGTACAGAGGCCCTGGCGGGCTCCCAGGGCTCCCTGGGTCTGCACACTAGTCGGCTGATGGACCGGCCTCACTTCCTGAGCCAGCTGTCGGGACAGACATTCTACAACAACGAGTACGGACAGCTGTCTGAGGAAGGTGTATGTGACTTTTTCTCCTCACCAGACACCACCTGCCCGGCCTCCTCCAACCTGTAGATGTACCAAATATGCAGCCCAGAGAGTTAGGGGAGCGTAAAGATTCACTGCCAATGTGAGTCGCTCGAGCCAAGGGATATGCGCTGGCTTATGCAACTTCCCAGTATTTTGATTGAACTTAACTAATCTCAAGATGGAGATGTAATAAGGTATGTAGATACAGGGAAGCTATTGCAGTCTATAGATCCATATAACTAGAGCTGACCGCTTCAATATAATCTAATCTCAATTCCCTCCTCTCTGTGCTGCTCCCCTTAAACGGACTGAGCTTTGTTTGCCTGAAGTTCTTCTAACCAGCCACTGGGTGGCACTATTACGTCATAAAAACACTGAGTATTTTATATGCAACCAGCTATATTTTTCTTTTATATAAAGAGTATGCTTCATTTGTAAAAAAAAATAAAAAATACACCCTACATGGGAAGAAATAAAACAATATAACACTGATATTTCTTTGATATCTATATATTTTTAGTACATGTGAAGTTGTGAATAAATCTGTCTATTTACACAAGTGCTGGAATGGGGAAGACGTGTTTTTTCATCCACACAGCACGGAAAAACTGTTCAGGTCTGAACGTATGATATAATTTGCATGTGCACAGAATGAGTCAAAGCCAAATGTTCTGTCATGATGAAAACCAGGAAGTAAATTACCTCATTTTATTTTTTTTTAGATCTGCTTGCCATGCTACCACTCCTGCATGCGTGGGTGGGTGGATATGCAGATGTACTCAGCTGAAGACTGAATGAGTACATGTAGGTAAACAGAGGGAGGCAGGATGAGTCACTCTGCTGTTCTTATCTAAACTGGATCTTAGCAGTGACGGCTTTGGCAGCTGCAAATAATTGCAATATTAAAATGATATAAATTAAGCGCCTTAAAGTAAATTACTTAAGAGTAAAAATAACAAAACGAATAACATTACAGCAAGACAATGCCTGGAAAAACATTTGGTCTAGGACTCTATCTAGGAATCAATGTGATATGATAACATCATATACCGTATCAATTGCTGCTAAACTTTATTGTTGTAGGGTCCATGCTGAGATTTCAATCAGTCAGATGGATCTAACATACAAAAGGTGACCCACAGTATAATACAATAGAGAAATACAACAGGAAAGAAATTTGAAGCCCCAGAACAGGCCAGCGGTTTGTGAAGTACCTTTACTTGTTGAGCAGATTGCATTAAAAAGTAATTTAAACAGAGGAGGAATGTTCAGTCCTTGAGGAAATAGAAAACAAAAACTGTTTTGAAGAGTTCTATTTATCAGTGTCCTTGATCAGAGTTGCTATGGTAACATGACAAGACTACCAATGAAGGGTGAAAACACCATGCCTGGCAAAATCCCCCCCTTAGAAACCAAAAACCTTCACGAAGATAACTAAAAATGGAAATACAAACAAAACGAAATACAGTTTAAAAACAAAACTAAGCCAAAGGAACTTTTCTAGTGACAATAACGTCACTATTTATGTAATCACCTAAGTTATGACTAAAGACCAAAACTGAAACGTCAAAATAAAGCTCCCTCTCTCCCCAGGGTCACGGATATTTTTAAAACAAAGACAGTTAACAGCTAGCTAAGAACTAACATTTGGTATAAGGCAAATGTCAAATGATTTGCTTCAGCAACCTCCAAATACAGTTTGGTATGTGTGTGTAGTTAGTAACATTCTTTTTAAAACAAAAAAGAAAGAACATCACCTGGCAGCCACCTGAATAGATTTATGTACTAGAAATGACAGCTGGTGATTTCAAATGGCATAATCATGGAGGGAATAAAGAGAGATATCAAAAGGCACACAATCACCATACTTCAATCTTCGAAATGCTATTGATGTCGGAACAGAGAAAATACAGGAAACTGCAATACTTTTGGGCTAATTAATATTCAGTCCAGTCTTGCCAGAAAGCATAGTTTTAAATAATGGGGAGCGTAGTCAAACATTTCCTTCGGTCCTTTTACCAATTTGAGGAACTACACAGTAACTTTGAGTCTATCCCAAAAATAATTTTGTTTTTTCCCTCTTCTCTCTCTACACTGATAAGTACTGAAAATGTACGTGACAGTCGATACCAACTAGCCAAGGTCAAATGCATTCATGTAGCCTGATCACTACATTTGTTACTTAAGCCAATTCATTGGTAATTTGGGCACCAAGGACCTTGGTTCAATTAGCGTCAGACAGAGCCAGCGGGCTAGCACCCATACGATTATAAATAAGACGTTGGGCCCGCGCGATCTCTCCTCAGGACATCTTTCCTATCTGGATCTTCTTCCAGGCTTCAGAGGCAGTGAATATACAGGAGTCAATGATGCCTGCCACTGTGAACGTCCCTCCGATGATCGCACAAATCTACCAAAGGAAGAGAGAGAGAACAGGTCGCACGTTAAGCAAGACGGAGTCTCCTCTCTCCCATGAGCAGGTGTTTCCGTTTCAACGGCGGTATATTTAGGAAATCCAATAGTTTCAACCACATTCATTTAACCGCGCTGACACACGCAAGGAAGAGCTGGAACTGGCTCTGTTATGGCTTGACTCACAATCTTAAGCCCTGATTCATAATCAAGCCACAAGCACAGTCATCTCTTACTGATGTTTGAAGTCATCAGAGAAAAGACAACACAGCCAATGTACAATACTACAATATCAATGAACAATACATTTCTCTGAAGAGGCAAAAAAAGTCATTTTTGAGGAATCTTTAGATAGACTTGTGAATATTACTTAACATAGCTGAATGACCCAATAATGAGGTGGGTGGTATGAACAGAAAATACTGCCATAAGCCACTTTCAGTCACTATATTTAGGCAATGTTTCCTTAACCCTTATGTGCCCGTGTGGAAAATTTTCAGTTTAAAATCAGTCGGTACATTTTATTTATGCTATTAGGAAAACCTAACTAATTTTTTTAGCTTGTTAAGGCAAACACAAGGAAAAAAAACAGTGGCAGAAGAATTAATAATGTATAGACCTTATGCATTAAAAATTAAATCGACTAACTATCGAATGTGGGGAAATTTTGAATAATCTCAATAAAAATTGAAACTATGTTTGAGCTTTCACTGTATTAGAAGACATTGAAGTACTTAAGGTGAACTTACAGTTGTGATGAAGCGGTAGAAGGGCTGCCTCCTCTCTGTATACTTGACTGTAATTGGACTGAGGTCGTATCTGAACCAGATGGCTGGGATGATCCTGCCAGTGTGGCTGTACGCTACATATTCCTACAGAGCAACACGGAGAAATGATAGATATTTACAAAAAAATAAGACTGCACAAATCTTTGCCTGAATCACATTTCAATGTAACAGGAACTCAAAAGTGAATCCATTTAATATAAAATTAATAAGTATTATATATACATTAAAACAGTTGTGTGATGTAATGATTGCGACAAGTAAAGTAACTAAAAGCTTCATTGCGAGTATTCAGCCGTGAGACAACCACTATTTAGCCACCGTGTGGTATGATTGGTTGATATGTTGCAGGTGTAGCACATATCTTAGCCAAGAATTAGCTACTATCCATGAGCAAGGACGGTTGAGCGATCCACTTTTTCCTACTAATTTAGTTTATTATTAGGTAAAATGATAAACCACTGTCTAGCCATCAAATCTATCCAGTTTAGATAAGAGGGTTGGTTTCGATTAGGCATTAGGCTTGAAATTAACATTTTGTGTTATCATTTGGGCATTAAACTGCTAACCTGGTTGAGATTTGGATAGATTAGTGTTTGCCTTCTGGGTGAAACACTGGAATTTGAAGAGACTTCCAGTCAGTCTGAATACTTGACGCGATATAGTGTATCGACCAATTGGAGCCGAAGACAGCTAAAAGGTTGACTGAGCAATGCGGTCGAACTGCTGAATATCCACTGTCAAAATGATTTTCAAAACTCGTGTATGCATGTCTTTTAATTAAAGTCCATCTTTAACATTTAGGCCAAACCATAGGGGATTTCTGCTACACGCTTTAAAAAACAAATTTAAAAATTTAAAAAAAAAACAGCTGTCAGTCACAGGAATTCTAAGAAGTGTATTTATGGTTTGTTGACAACTAGGAGTGTTTCCAGTAGATAGGGTTGAGCATTCATATCCGGGTGAGTGGACATGTTAAGAGGGAGACATGGCAACACATGAGATGGCCATATGTTGGGATGGGGGACTGCTGGACCAGCACGTAAACACCATGGCTCTGTCAAAGCAGCAGCTGTAATAGAAGCAAGAGGCAAAACACAGAGCTCTGGAGGAATACAGTACCTTGTTGGCTACCGTGTACTGGTATGAAAATCTCCGTTTGCCCGATAGGTCTTCATAAACCGTTGGAACAATCTTTAATATATAGTCGTGTGAGGCCAGAGCTGCAATGTTAAAGAAAAATAATAAATAAACAACTTCCCGATGAGTCTCCATTGTACTATATTGTATAAAGTACTACCATTTGCAATGCAAAGTCAGCTGTCTGAATCAGACTTTCCTTTTATATTTTTAGTTACATGCCATAAACTGACCAGTAGGTGTCTCCCACAGTCACATGTCAGCAAAGAGAAATGCTGCAATGAAGGAGTGAGCACATTGTGACATGTAGCCATAGAGAGATAGCACACATACGTACCATTGGAAGCAAGCCTGTCAGCCCCTCCTAATGCATTGAAGGCCCCTTGGACCTTTTGTACCTGCGCGAGAATAGTCATTTTAATGAAAGGCACGTAACTGGACCTTATCTAATGAACTTTACGACCGCAAGACATGCCGGTGGTTTAAAACAGCTCCAACCTGGATCTTTTCCCCAAACGCCAGCTTGTGGATGATGTGGGTCATGTCAGGGTTCTTGGGCTGCGCTGTGGCACTGTGTGTTGACACATGAAAGTTCCCTGGCACCTACAAACACACACAGACACATAAGTCAGAGTGACAATAATAACCCTGGAACAAAGTTAGCTAATAACCCAGTTCCAACACAAACCCTTTTGGAAATAAGTGTTATTTTGCATTCATAATGTTAAAAAGAACAGGCTAGCATTTTCCACTGGTACATCTTACCAAGAAAGAGTTAAATGTACAACTCTTGGGTTAAACATTTTAAATGTACTAGAAATAGTGACAAAAAATAAAAAGGGGTATTAGAACAAACTGGGCTTATGGAGGCCCAGACTGCTTTCTCTGCAACCGATCCTTGAGCACGCTCTTCCAGTTAAAGTAGCTCAGTTGAGACTGCAGCCGCCTGCAGTGTTTATCTGCCGTTCCAAACTCAAACCCAAAACAGATAAGGACCACATAATCTGAGAGGAAATATGCGACATCGATGCCATTCCTGTAAGCAATCGCAGTGAAAGTTGTGGGCCCAAGTTCAACACCTTCTTGCTTGTCTGCACAAGGAATGGACTACATGGGCCGTGTGTTTCTTAGTGTGCGTTTAGAGGCCAATGTAAAGGGAACGCGGCTAAAGGCCCCTGCTTATTTGTCACGGGGGCCTTACCTTGTTGATGGCAAACTCGCCCTCAAAGCGGCACCCGTAGCCGTCGTTGAGAGGGACCTTCATGGAGTTGTCAATGTGGCCGACCTCGTGGCGACCCATTTCATCCTGGATGTCCAGGCCCACCACTGGGACATGGGGAAAGAGAAGGGGAAGCGGGCGGGTACAAGTGGTCACATCCTCTGCCCAAGCCAGACTTTAAAAGTACATGAAATATAGTACACACCCTCATTTGTCCGGGAAAACAGTGTTATAAAAGCTAAAAAAAAAAAAAAAAAAAAGCTATAAAATCTTGGTTTTTAACTCAGCTTGCGCATGGCTGGCACTCCCCTCTACTCCTCCCCGTACAGCATGCCAACGCCCGCACCGTTCCCTACGGTCACACGCCCTATCGTCGACAACTATATTTGAAACATAAACGTGTGCTGGGTCGGAGATGTGTGGTCCTGGGGGCGCTATTGCACAAGCCTATTAAAGCCAGAGAGGAGGCCACTTCAGAAAGTGCTCAATAAGCATGTAGAGAGATTTAAAACGTCTGTGTTGTACGTGACACACACACACACACACACACACACACACACACACACACACACACAACATATATCCAGCCGAGCACCAACTAATAAGAGAGGTGCTGAGAGCGGCAAACAAACGTACCCTGACCATATCACCCAGTCTCCCTCCCTCCCTAAAGGAGGACTGCCCTACATTGGTACTGGCCTATTTTCAGAGCTCTAGTCTGGTTTGTGTTGGTTAGAGAGGGGTGGGGGGTCTGTTGAAACCTGCACATGTCGTCTGTCTGACCTTTGACATACGAGACAAGTTCAGCTCCCCTGTCCAATCAAAATGGCACTCTCAAAATACAGTCCCGTCTACCGGGCGCGTCTGCCGTTTCTCCTTTTTAAGACATTCAACACGTGTAGCAGGCCTACGTAAAGTGGATCCGGGGCGGGGGGGGGATTATTATTATGCTTTTCCATGAAGTCACAAATCAAGCGCCGGCTATGTGGAAAGGTCACTGGACGGAGAATGTGTCTAACTCTGGAGCGACTTCACAAGGCGAAAACAGATACACGGCAGAGCAAATACGGCTTTCCATGATGAAATGACACACTGAAAAGTTACACTCTACATATCAACATGGGACACAATTTTATGTGCACGCTGAAGAATATTAAGACTGAGAAACGGAGGTAGGAAGCAGAATACAATATCGGCCTACACAAATAAAAAGGGGCTTAGCATTTACGACGGAACTTTCTGCTGGACCATTAAGTTGTTAAAACTACTCATCTGCCATTCAAACAAGTGTCATGATGTTTAATCCCAGCAGAAAAGAAGGCCTTTGTTTGGCCAAGTCGTAAGCCAAAGGCTTTTTAAACACATGCTACGCAGCTGCTTCTCTAGAAGCTAAAGTAGCTCACGCTCTTAAAAACACACGCAGTATATACACACACACACACAATCTGGACTTCATTTCCCCCCTCATACAACCATTTATTAACATTGCCATTTTTGGAGACGGCTTGACTGATTTGATTTTCTTGGTTGCTTTTTCTGTCCTGCCCGAGGCTGGGACGTGAGCGGATGGGAGGGAGGGCGCTCTGTCACAGTTGCCTGAATGACTTGCCACAGGGCATACTTTCTGAGGGGAGTCATAACAAGAGAATAAGCGGTGACTGCACTCTACCGTGGCGTGGCACACGGGGCCCGCCCACTGCTGACATCACAGTGCAGTAGATGAGCGAGCAGGAGAGACGCAGCGTGACTCTTTATTGGTACTACATCAAACAGAGGGGCAGGGGCGGGGCACAACAGGGCTGAGTTCACGCCAGGTGTTATCCAAGGTTGGTAGAAAAACATGATACCCAGCACAGTAAGTAAACAAACCATTATGTGGCCCGGCAATCTACATCTTTAACTGGGGCATCATTTGTCCACTGCCAACCCGCCATATTGAGACTAAAGGGCAGAATAATGACTGTATAGTGACATAAAGATACCGGATAAGGCCGGCCGGCATCAATTTTAGAGATAGGAGGCCACACTAAAACAAGGTATTAAACTAATAAAAAGGCACAACAGTCAGACAGGGAGAGTAATACAGAGAAAGAGAGGTGTATTTATATTACGTATGTATATATACTCACAATCACAGTGTAAGTTTGGCAAACTGATGTTTAAACTCACATCTATCTTCCCACCACTGTCTGTATCAGGATCATCCACATACAGTTCGTTTACACTGCCGAACAAAAGACAGAGAGGAAGCCAGCATTTAGATCAAGCTGAATAGAACTTAATACATTTAAAAAAGGTGCTGTAGGTAGGATTTAAAAGCTATAAATTTGGTATCGTTTCTTAGAAACAGAGACATCCGTCAGCTATCAGTGAGTGAAATGCTCTGGATAGCCCCTATTATTTTCAAAATGTTACCCTTTTGCATTCTTTTTTAGCTAGCTCTCGTTGCAAGTCTCAAATCCTACCTACAGCAGCTTTAACAAGATTGTTCATTAGCGGTTAATCTTTTTAGGCCTACTAGGAGATCATTTCCTCGCTCATAATGTAATGGCAGTTCATTACAGGCACATTTGCATATATGTATTTGTGTAGAGGCTGACGCATACACAAAGCCAATTTCCTGTGAGAGAATGTACTGTGTATGGTTGGTTACGACAGCGGGCCAATAGAATACCTCACAATGAGGCCATTGACATCTAGAGTGTGGGAATGTGGTTGTCTGTCTGTCAGGGTAACCAGAGGTGTAGCGAGATGACTTTCAAATAAACTCTGCATCATTATGTGCACAGTGCTGTGTTTTTTCTGCATTTATTGTTTAGATACTTTATGCTATGTTACTCTAGGAAAGAACGCTGATCCCGTTTGGCAACAAAAGACCCATTATCTGGGGGTCTAACCTAACCCTATTACAAGATAAAGTGTCACTGATAAGATTAGTCATGTGCTACGTACATTTCAGTGGCTATGAATCCCGTGAGTTCAGACAGGAACAGGAAGAGCATGAAGACGCAGCACAGGATAGAGACTGTGGAGGAAACAAGAGGATATGATGTTAATGTGCAATCCAGTGCGGCCCAAACTGGATGTTTTAGGTTCAGTTGGGTTTCAGGCCAACCCAAACCACTATTGCACCACCTCATTATTCAAGGTTTTGGGAAAGACTGACCTAAGCTATTGACATGAATGAGATCACAGCAGAGTCATAAAAGTATTCTTAATAGCCTTGTTTTACTAGTGATTTTAGGTCTGTCATAAAATACCTTGTTTTAATCCTTAACATCAGGTATTACAACAAATCTCCTTTAGAAGGGTGAGCTCATGCTACATATGCAATAAACAGATAATTCTGGGTCTAACACATGGTCTGACAATCACCTAGACTGAGCTTAGCTGTAGAGGGAATTAGCAAGAGGCCAAATTTGGATGTTTAATCCGATATACATTACCAGTCAAAAGTTTGGAAAGAAAACTTGTGACTCTCATATACACACACACACACACACAGAATTCAAGCCAAGAGGAAGAAAGTCCATCTTGTTTTTAATGTGTCAAAATAAGGAGCCAAACGAGTATCATTAAAATGCTGTCATGTGTTTACTGAGATAAATATAGCAGTAAGGGATCTGTATCTGCAACAGCGGTCTATGCAGTATGAGAGGCAGTCCCGGTGAGTAATAACGCTCCCACTAGGCAGGTAAGGCCTGTTTACGTGACGATAGTCTCCTAGGCTCGTGCAGTCACATGACTCTGTAGTTTGGCACTGTGTCACAAGGCAACCTGTGGCTTTGTTGAGGGTTTACACAAGGTAATGTTTAACTTCGGCACAAACAATAAGGAGTGTCACTATGACACATAGGGAACTAATTCAAGTTCGAAGGACACGTAATTCTTCCCAAGTCATGTTACTGGAAAATAATTATTACACATCAAAGTTAGTGATCTAAACTAGAGCAGCGTCATAATGGGAAAAAAAAAATCATTCAGTAAAGTTTTTGCTTTACATTCATTACATAGGTATATTTATTTCAGAGGCGTCAACCAGACTCATCCTTCCAAGTGTTCACATTTTGTGTTTACATTGGATAGAATAGTGGCTTGACTAATCTGAAACTCATTTTGGAATTGTGCTCTGATGCCGTTTAAACAAATCTCTCTTCTCCCAACAATCTACAATGGCAAGAAAAAGTAATAACCTGCATATATGCATTTGTCTTAAAATGTGGTCTGATCGTCATCTAAGTAACCATATGAACAAACCCATTTGGTTTGAACTAATAACACAAATTATTGTAAACATTCACAGTGTAGGTTGGTAAGTATGTGAACCCCTAATGTAATAGACTTCAACAAAAGCTATTTGGAGTTAATCCAATTAGACACAGCGTAAAAAGACGGGATTATTGCGACTTTATTTAGCCTCGCCGTTCTTTGTAAAAAAGGTACGGCGGCGGAATAGGGGTTCATTTTTGTTACGCCTCTGAGTCGGAACAATGTCTGTGTAAACGGGACAGCGGGAATGGCGGAACAGAGGTGTGACATTTTGATGAAGCTTGTCACCAGAGTCATGTATCCAAGAAGCACGGCCTGATTTCATGAATGAAGGTTATAGTAGCAAATGTGTCTTTAAAAATCGCGGCCATCCACGGCAGCTACGGTAGCATTCTATGAGCCTATCGGCGGTTGCTATGGGTTGTCAACACAATAGTCCGAAACGGACTGACCAGAATAAGTATTTAACCTCACGGGTCATCACATGAATATACAGAATGATCATTTTCATTCATTATTCAACGGGATCTCGGTATAAAAAGGGCTAATGAAAAAAGATTGGAGGTGTAGTTTAGAGCTACTTTGACTAAAAAAGAAAAAAGTTTTGATCAAGATTTGTTGATTTGCATAAAAGCTGGAAAGGGTGATCAAAAAGTAATCTCAAAGAGTTAACACATTCATCAGTCCAAGTGGGCACAATGCAGAATGCTCAATGGAGGTAAAAGTCAGAGCCTTTGTTTTATCTTAAGCATATTGTGTTCGTCTACACTTGTTGTGATCCTGATGAAGATCAGATCACATTTTATGATGAATTAATGCAGAAAACTAGGAAATTCCAAAGGGCTCACATACTTATTCTTGCCACTGTATGTGCTAAAAATATTTCGTTAACTATTTTTGAAGCGTCCGAGGACATGTTAACATACAACCAAAATTGGAATTTTCTCTACATACAGAATGGAATACTAAGATAATATAACGATACAAAAGTCTGTCCAACAACAGGGACTAACCCCTATGGTACAACCATTACCACTGCCCTAATCCCAGGACAAACACCGTATTTGTCCTTGGTAAAAAGCAAAACAAAACTAAATTTGGAATGTAAACTGTAAAATATAAAAGACGCAGGGTCAAATATTTGTGACAGTTTGTGGACGAGGGGGCCTGGCCTCTCAATGGTTAACACAGCCGCCCAGAGACCAAAAGTAAGTTTGGACATTCTCCCTCGTTCCAAAGTGGGGGTTTTTGTTTCCCCACACCTTATAAGACATACTAGGCTAAATGGAGGTTGTAGTAAGCAACAGCGACAGACTAGCATCCCACACAGAGCGTCTTCCTGACTAACGCACAAACTATGTTGGGGATGGCTTCAGGCCCCCAGGATCCTGTACACATGTAGATCTAGACAGGATGTGTGTTGGCTGTGTCCAAAACTAATTTCCATTGGCCCTTAGGTGGAGCTGACAGTATCTTCCGTAAAACAACGCAATTTATGATCCACGATGAGAGACAGCATTCTGTCAATCTATGATCAATAAGAACTTTGAGAGGGTTTAAGGTTTGGCATCAATGCCAAGAACTGATGTTGAAAAATGCATCACCAATAATGAATAATGAGTGTATTTGATGATTATACACTGACTTGTTGACAGCAAACAGGAAAACAAATGACCTAACAGGAAATGCCGCTGACAGAATCACGAGTGCCTGTGGCAATGAGAAGAGCATGCTCATTAACATTCTTATCATAGTATGAAACAGGTAATACGAGCACCTAAGGCGCATAGGATATACCTTTAAACTGAAACACACAAACACATCCCCACCTACCTAATCCCACAGCCAATCAAATACAACCCGCCCTGTACCTTAATATGTATTAAGGTACAGTATGTATGTAGAAGTTTCACTGTCACGACCGTGTGCACTTAGACATGCATGGCTTAATCTTTGAGACAAGCATATGCTACTGGCAGGATCAACATACATACATACATACATACATACTCGTACATACATAATCGTACATTATGTATGTACATAATGTACGATTCTATTATTTGTTCATTCATATTTGCTGTATCTCTCCTTGTCATAGGTCATTAATTTATCTGATTTCATGTACTGTTGCTGTCGAAATCGCCGGTATCGTCAATTTTATCTTTGCTTGTTATTTGTGAAAGTATTCATTTATGCCTTCAGGTGGCAATAAAAATTCCAAGAACAACTGTTTCTGGGCAAACACTGCTAATTGAACTAAAGTAAGTGACTGTGTGCTTTTGCAAACTGTTCCGGAGTTTCCTCCTCTTTGAAAATTACCCAGTAACTCTGCCTTTACCTAAATAAAAATTGAATATCCAACAATGTGGGCAACATCTTGACAGGATGCAAAATAGATGTTTAATTGGGTTACAAGATACTTGAAGTAATATCTATAAATAGCAGAGTAAAATGCATTTTCTTTCAATTATCATGGAAGGCTACTCACTAAAGGCTCCTGTATATGTGGGCTGGGTGAGATCTTTTGGTACTTTTCTGTAGATATCAAACCTGTGGAAGGCAGAGAAGAATTAAATGTTAGGAAAGTGAGGAAACCGTTTTTCTTAGAAAAGAAGCACATTCTGTACCCATTAAGCTGTGCGATATTACACAAGGGTGGTGGAATGTTAGTTCTGGATCCCAGCCACTACATACAGGCCCAGCCACCCAGCCAGCCACTAAACACATACAATCTTCTTATAGTGTTTGAGGGCAACACCTCTTCCTTTGGAGTCCTGCCCATGGAACTCTAACCTGACTCGGTCAAGAGCTCAAGTTATACAGGAAAACATACAAAAGGATACAAATACAACTCTGATCCACTACAAAATAAACAGTAAAAAGTAGACACATAAACCAAGAAACCAAAACCAATCATGTATGTCTTTTTTGGCAAATGAGTGAAACTCAATCACAAATCGCTTATGTTTGACGTTTTTGGCTGATGGAAGGGGTTTGTGTGTTAATCAAGGATTCCGAAATGGAAGAAGATTGTGACTGACTCACAAATTGAACTCTTCTCCTAACATATTCTAAAACTGCCTATTTGGGAAGCTGAGGGGGGGAAAACACAGACACACACACACCGCATCAGAATCATTTAGGCTCACAAGTTCTGAGCAATCTAGTGCATGCCCTTTTTGGGCCTTGAAATATTTTCAACCCAAACCTGACTCCTGCCCGACTCCTTCCCCCTACATTCTCCTTCCAAAACATTCACATCTGTGAACATTTCTTCACAGTGCTGCCAGTGAAATAATCACAGCTGACGCAATGTAGGGAGGGGTAGGAAGTATGAGGGAGGGCTTCATGTCCGGGCCTGGCTTCAACTGGGCTCCAGCTTTCCGCCCTCTTTTTATCCCAATGCAACATTGGCTCCTCAACTCATCCTGCCTAGCTTACTCCAGGCACGGATGCATTTATTTCTCCCATAATAAAACCTCTCTCTCCCCCCCTCTCTTTTGCCATAGCCATCTGCACCCCACTTCCCTTGATTGCCAACACACACCACTGGTTTTAGTATTGCGGTCTTTCACTGTCTGGCAGGATGTGGGGTGTATAAAAGACACCAGTGGGTGTAGCATGGGTTGGGGTGTGTGTGTGTGTGTGTGTGTGTGTGTGTGTGGGGGGGGGGGGGGGGGGGGGGGGCGTGCCAGAACAACGGGGGACAAAAAAAAATTTTGGGGACAAAAATTTTTTAAAAA
>JAOEHI010000002.1:3524553-3554036 GCA_025447815.1 Percopsis transmontana | reverse complement strand
CTCTCTCTCTCTCTCTCTCTCTCTCTCTCTCTCTCTCTCTCTCTCTCTCTCTCTCTCTCTCTCTCTCTCATATACACACACACACCCACTGAAGTGATATGTTCAAATCTAAACAAGGGGAGTGTGGTGTGTCCTATATTTGACTTATTGGCGTGCCTACCATACTACTGGTGGGCACGCAATGGACAGCTTGGGGAGAAAAGTGCAGACAGAGGAAGCCATGGGAAATGTAAGGTCACAGGCCAAGCCCTCTGGGGAAGGACATCCAAATATTGAACCCAAGATTTACACACAGTTTTACACAGCCACATTTTTTGTAATTTCGAATTTAGACTCCTATCATAACAGGGTGGAATAAAACATGCGGAACAGATAGGAATAGCTTTTTGACAGCTACAGTGTCCGGTCAGCATCAATGTTGCTCATGGGGGTTTTCCTTCTCACCAAAAGCAGAACTAAAAGAAATCAAATGGTATGCATTTTATGACATAAAATATAGCTACTATTTGCAAGCCTCTTCTACCATCCTACAAAAGCTCAAAGTCCAAAACAGACACAACTGGCACCAGGTAGGCTATAATAGAAATACAAGCTTGCTACTTGTAGCAAGCAATGAATATATATTATGTTAAATATGCTTTACGTCATGTACACTCCTATGAGATGGAGATTCAAATTCTTTCATGGGTAAAGAATTAGCTTTTTATTCTATATAGTGCAGGTCCCCCTGCCACGGAAGTCGCTATACAGTTAGCTTTGGCTCAGCTGCATCTATGCTAGTAGGTGCCACTATACTGTACAGTCCAAGAACCACTGTTTTCTGGCAAAAAAACGCTTAATGGACCTTTCAAAGCTACAATCCATTAAACAGAATACTTACCACTTACTTAGTGGTGCTAAGTATAGTTACTTTCTGACATCTATTTGAGGCTGGAATTACCTCACAAAATCATTCCTTGAGTAGGCCTACACATATTTCATAGTGCTTTGGCTCAGACCCTCTTGAAAACCTCTTTAAATGTAATGGGTTTGGAAACCCAAGCGTATAAGTCCGGTGAGAACAAAGCCAACTGGAGCAGAACGTGCCCTTCCTCAATTCACAGTTAAGGAGACTTTGACCAGCAGTAACACAGCCAGTACCTTGGAGACTAGAAAAGGGTTTAAATTGACTTAATGTCTCTCTGAAATATCATAGATGTACATTAATCAATGATGCCGATGTACAAAGCTCATGGATCCATGGTAACGGATTTCCATGGATATGTTATATTATCATTTTTGCATTGTTGCAAATCATTAAGGAGTGTTCCTTGTCCCCCTACAGGCTCACACATCATTCTCTACCCCTCCTCCTACAGCCACCAACACGTATATTGACAGTTGTGTGTGTAAATATGTAGCAGGGGCACAAATATGGGGTTCTGGGGTTGCAATCGAGGTGTGTACCTTTAAAGAAGATGAACCTTCTATGGGAAAAAATTTGTTGACAATCTTCTTCAGGATCAGCAAGCTAAAAAAACAGTAACACAAATAAATTACTAATAAATATTACATTCACATTTACATTTACAGCATTTAGCAGACACTTTTATCCAAAGCGACTTACAATTGGTACATTTGTCAAGAGTTGAACTGGTTAACCCCAAGTTTATGCAAGCAGATAACATTCTCCTAGAATAGGGACAGCATCATGTAACAAGGTTACTTCACTTATGCATTTGCACATTACTCGAAGGTTTATCATTCGCTCCTCAAAACAGTTAATAATTAGACTACAATAATTGAAAGTTATCATTCACTCTTCAAATTATCATTCACTCTTCAAACATTCAATAATTGCTAACTGCAAAGTGCTTAAAATTCTTGGAGCTGATCTAACAGAGTAGAAAGAAGTTAATTATTATTTTATTTAAGTTTTTATAAAGGGAGAAAAGGAGGATATAATAAGGATAGTTAGTGGGATTAGTGCTATGAGGTAGAAATATCGGTGGCCAAGGTACCGAGATGGATTTTGAAGAGGTGTGTCTTAAGTCTCTTGCGGAAGATTGGTAGTGATTCTGCTGTTCTGACCGCTGCGGGAAGGTCATTCCACCACTGCGGTGCCAGGACAGAGAAGAGTCGTAGCGACGGAGATCTAAGCACTAGATCTTAGTGCTCTGGCTGGGGCTTGGAATCTCACCATTGCTTGGAGGTAGAGTGGGGCGGTTCTTTTTGCTGCCTTGTAGGCCAACACTAATGTCTTGAATCGGATGCGGGCTGACACGGGGAGCCAGTGAAGGTCTCGGGAGAGGGGGGGTCACGTGGGAGAACTTTGGTTGGTTGAAAACAAAACATTAACAAATAAACATACAACATAAATATACATATACATTATTTAAATTTTATTCTGGACCTGGGCGCGGCTTTCACTGTTTCCAATGTATGCAATTGTTTGAGAAGATGATTTTTTAAAGAGCATGCACGTCAGTTATTCCTTCCTCCCAAACAGTAGATGGCAGTCAAACACTGTGACTGTCCCGTGATCTAACACGGAAGTAGGAACTGTAACTGTGAACGACAGATTTTAACTTTAAAATCTTGAACGCTATCCATCACGGTTAGCATACAATAATCAACGTTTCCATTTTAATCTCGATCTAACCCTTTATCACCACAGCAATGGAGAGTGCCGTGAGAACGTCGTTAAACTCCGCACCTGCACCTGATTTCCGAGGGTGAGAAATTCGCCCGTGCCTCTAAACAGCTAACGTTAGTTTAGCATTTCTTTACCAGTACCGGTACCAAGTAAACAGTTAGATAAGACAGATACGAAGTAACTGTTTTGGTTAACCTTACCTCACACACACACACACACACACTAAACCCAAAACTGCGACTCTCCACTGATGCTAATCCCTGAATTTCTCTTGCTTCATGCAACATCGCAGTATGAAATGGTCTTACTGTCAGTCCTGGATAACTTATAACATTTTTTTCCTCTCCTCAGAAATGAGAGTTCCCTTGTTTCTGCCCTGAAGACATTACTCTTCTTCACGTTCCTAATGGTTACCATGCCTATAGGACTATACTTTGCAACAAAGGCGTACTTATTTGAAAGTAAGGGTTGATCTTTTTTTTTTCTTTAATTTGTTTTGTGAATTTCCTCTTAATTTATCATGTAAATGTAATGTATGTCATTTTACTCACAGCTAACCTATTTGTTGTCTTCCCCAGGTTCTATGAAGATGTCAAGCACTGACAGCTACTTCTATGCTGCCATTGTTGCTGTGCTTGCAGTCCATGTGGTTCTGGCATTGTTTGTTTATGTGGCCTGGAATGAAGGCTCCCCAAAAGGAAAGGGCAAACATGACTAGGTATGCTTTCCCACCAACTTGCAGTATCAGACGGGGGCGAAAACACAAGGGCACGCGCCCACAACCCTGACCACAGGCTCCAGACCCAACCATAGTACAATATACCAACAGAGTAATTTAGGGATCTGGTTTGTACTGAGGTTAAAGCCTGTAACTACTGTACGTTTGCTAAAATGGGTGAGTGTAGGCAACTGTGTGATTTTTCCAGTCTCAGCTATCCCAGTGTTTGAGTTTTTGTCTTTTTTTCCCTAACCCCAAAATGTGATGCCCGCCTTTGTTGTCAGAAGGCAGTCCCTGCTGTCAGGGTCCCTTGTCACTGACCGGCATCGTGCTACATGCATCCAATATCTATCAAGATCGTTTCCATGTGGGGAACCACCATGACACTTTTTTAGTTGCTGTTGGTGGTAATATACATGTGTGTGTGTGAATACACAGCATGTAGTTGACTATTTGACATGTCTTATCATTAAAGTTATTTGATTCATCCACGTGTACTTGTTAATACCTTACTTCCAGGGTTCGGTGTAGTATAAAAAGAGTTTTTACTTTTAAATAGCTGTCAAGGGAAATGTTTTAACATGAAATTACAGCTATTTAGTTTGTGTGGTATTGAGCAGGTTTTATTTATTTATTTATATATAAATAATTTTTCATTATGTTACTAAGTTATAGTCACCAATGGAAGAGACATGTTGTCTTTAATGCTGAGATTGTGTCAAGAAACATTTATTTTGATCATGTTCAAGTAGGGCTAAATAAACAGTACTGCTCTACAATTAAATTATTGAATAAAAAAAATTCAAAGTAGGGGCCTTGTTTTTTCCTCCCATTTTGTAGTCAAAAAATCTGCAAAAATCAGCAATTCCATCATGCCCAAAGATCACTTATCCCTATATTTCCATTTACCAACACTGTTTAGTATGTGTGTCCTCCAGCTGTAGATTATGCAAGAATAAGGCAAGGCAATTAATCAGATGGAAACTGGAGGCCTTTTACTAATGTTTCATAAGATTGTCCTCCTTCAACAAGTGTGCACAAGGGCAAACATTGCTCCTGGCTCTTCTTCCTGGCTCCATTTTTGGGAACACTTTGATTATGTAATATTTTAAAAAAAGGGCATGTGTTAACAAATCAAGTATAGATGATACAAATATTGAAAATAACTATAATAATTTAGCTTTGTAGAAGACTATGATTTAACAATATGATTCTGACTTGAATCATCAACTCCACCTCTACCTGTTTGTTGGATTCCAAGCCAAGACATTTTTCAGTGTTTAGGCAAATAACAGTCAAGACAGAATCTATTTTCTTTATTCACTTACATAGCAATTTAATAGTACTGTAACAAGAAAGCAGTAGAATTGTGTAAATGAACCTAAACAGAGTGAGCTGGTAGAGATGACCCATATAGACCCCTGTTTCCAAGGATGGCTATACTGACCACTATCATAATGACAAGTAAATGCCACTGTGGCTTAATATAATGCTCAATTTTCTCAAGCTTGCAGTTTCCAAATTTTCCACCAGATGGCCGATATGCAGGCAATGCATTTGAAAAAGCTACATGTCTGTATTGGCTTCTTTAGAGATAGAACAAATCTAAAGGGAGGGGGCAGTAGAGTACTGCACTATGAAGATGGCGTAAAATAATGTTAGACATGGGGCAAACAGAATGTATTTAGGAATACCTCATCTCATCAGGAGTTGTATCCTACTCATTTTTTTATTGCATAGATCCCTAACATGTCATACCTTCAAAAATTTTATAATTAATTTCAGACCCTCTATATTCATGCAGTATATAAAACACACACACACATATATATAGATATTTAACAAATGTAATAAAACACAAAAATAGAAATACATAAATAAATAAATGGAAGTGGTGAGGTGCCAGGAAGCCTAAGCTCTAAAGTTTATGAGGTTATGAATCTTAAGAGCTTTAAGCATTTAAGAAGCACACGAAAGTCATGTTATTGACTTTTCATGAATAAATCTCATGTCACAGTGACATGACACATTGTCATTCGACCAAGTATCAGATGCATTTATTGTATGCATTTCTGTTCTCAGAGAACTCAGTCACTGTTTCTGCATAAGCAATGAAGAAGAAAACACATTGGAACATTTATTTCAAGGATATCACTATTCAAATATTTGTTGTTTTATGCTGATGTTTTTTCTCTATTTTTCACCTACAAATGCATTTGTACTTTCCCCAGAAATATGTAAGATGCTATATAATTTATAATTTAGGTATGTTTACAGTTTAGGACTGGATTCTCCTTACTGGACATGAGGAGTTTACAGGAAATTGTTAGCAATCACCAGTGAGACAGATTCCCATAAACATCCTGTCTCATTCATTTCAAGATGTCCATACCACAGGTGCCTCTCTGCAGTCATTCCATGGCATAGAGGATTACAGAATATGGTTATATGGGATTTACTGCAGACCCTCTGCAAATTTTATGTTTATTTCAGTTACTTTCAGTTAATGTTTATTTGACCATATTGTTTAACAACCTGTATGTATTATGTAGTGTTCACTAATCATGGCTATGCCCTGAGTGGTTGAAAGAAAATGCTGGTGCTACTACTTCAACACTACTACAACTATTACCAGTGTTATCTTTATACACACGTGTTCAAATAAAGACCCACTGAAGTTTTGTATTTAAATGTACTTTACTCTTTAAGTGGTTTCAGGACACAACAGAGAGTGATAAATGCAATGGAAGTTTCTAGAATTGGCCTCTTCAGCCATTTGAAGACCCACAAGCAGCAGCAAAGAAAGGAGTCTCCACCAAAAAGGCTCTTCCACATTACACTTTCAGATTCTCACATCAATTTTCACTCTGTAAGAAAATGTGTGGTTCCAGAAATGGCCTCTTCAGCCACTTGAAGACCCACAATAAGGACCCACCAGGAGGACCATCATACTCAACCTTGAGTGGTCGCAGATGACGATGATTTAGAAAGAAACATCACAAAATGCTTTACTGAAAAAAGCAGAAATTTCACAAATACAAAAAGAATCAATCAAGTATACATAAAATGTTTATAATTATGCACTTTCTAGTTTTATATGGCTACAGTGTGACCACCTCAAAAAGGCTAAGTAAGTTAAATGTAACTATTTTCCCTATCTGGTTTCTTCAAGGGTTCTTGAGGTCAGGAGGCCAATAAATGTATGCACAGTATTCTGTTTCCCCAAACAGTACATAAGAAGTACATTACATAAAGTAGAAAATATGTTACTGGCCTTTTATTATGGGGTATTCATTTTTATGTACTGTATGTACAGGTACTGTTGTTTGTATGTATACATTATCAGTATGGATGTATGCAATGTATTTATATTAAATGTGTTAGGACATGTTTTCACTATCACAATATTAATGCTGGATCATGATCCTTGTAAATATGTTACACTAAATTTTTCAATTTAGTTTCAGGTGTTTGCTTCTATTGATAGCATATACAGTAATGTGTGTTTTTGAGTCAAGTTACTGGAGTAGAACTAACTAAAATGGCTTTACTGTTAAAAGAGCTTCTTCAACAGATCCAAGGCGTCATGTCATCATTCTGTCAAATCTATTTTGACAGCACTATTTTACAAGCGTTCACATTATTTGTGTGCCCTAGAAATTACACTCCCCTCTAATTTTAAATAACTCAAACCACTGCTGTGTTCCAGGCATTGGGCATATCTGAAATACTTCAGAGCAACTTACAACCCCTTCACAGCAATTTAAGACCGCTCAGAGAAACATAAATCCCCTCAGATCTTCAGATCGTCTATTCTAGTCTTGTTGTTGCCATGCTTGGCGTGACGGGCAGCCCTGGGCTGGTTGGGTGACCCCGGGGCAGAGCCTTCTCCCTTCTTTGCTTTCAGGTCGCATTCATCTGGCTTGCTACTGCTGCTCCTCTCCACTTCCAAGTTGTCCTTATTCTGTTTGTAAGCTGCCTTGCTGTTATAGGGATGGAAGGATGAGTCTGTCTCCTCAGACAGAGGGGACAGGTTGTAACTCGGTACGGGCGGGTAGGATGGCTGTTCTTGGTGATTCCCGCTGTGGAAATAGTCATCATAACTGTGCACCAACGGCACTGCTACCTCACTAGCATCCTTGGCCCCAGCGGATAGATTCCCTCTCCTCCTGTAGCTGAATCCCTGACGACACTTGGTGAAGCCCAGGTGATAGATCTCGATGAGGTTGAGGAGCAGCGACAGGCTGGACACGGCTAACATGAAGATGATGAAGATGGTTTTCTCCGTGGGACGGGATATGTAGCAGTTCACCATGTTGGGGCAGGGGTGTCTGTCACATGTGTACATGGGCTTCAGCTCAAAGCCATACAAGAAGTACTGTGCCAGGATGAAGCCCACCTCAAACAGGGTTTTGAAGATGATGTTGAAGACGTAGGTTCGTAGAAGCTCTCCCTGCAGGCGAACACGGCCCTTATCGTCCCTCACCAGGGGCTTCTTGGGCTTAGCATCCCCTATTAGCACCTGCTTGTCTCCGTGCTGCCCCTGGTCCTTCTCCTTCTGCTTCTTTTTCTCTTCCATTCGCACCAGGTGGAGGATGTGTCCCAGGTAGATCAGTGTCGGTGTGGACACAAAGATGATCTGCAGCACCCAAAAGCGGATGTGGGAGATGGGGAAGGTGATGTCATAACACACATTTTCACAACCAGGTTGCTTGGTGTCACAGGTGAAGCCCGACTGCTCGTCACCCCAGACCTTCTCAGTGGCGGCGCTCAGGATCAGGATGCGGAAGATAAAGAGAACGGTGAGCCACACCTTTCCCACTACAGTGGAGTGCTCCTGGGCGTTTTCCAGAAGCTTCCCCAGAAGATTCCAATCCCCCATGTCTAGGTTATATTAGATTTGTGACTAGAGAAGAATTGGGGAAAAAAGATCAGGGACAGCATACCATTTTACATAAATAAATTTATTTGTGAAAGATCAAAAGTTATCATGAAACTTTGCCTTAGGGACACGCAGGAATGAAAGGTTTATACCCTGTGTCCATAACATCTTACCAAGTTCAGCAGAGCTTGTATCTAATGTATCTCTGCTGAGCTAAGCTGTAGCCTGAAAGATGTTCCCACATTGGGAATTCCACGGTAGAGGCCCTTTCCACATGCGCATGGGAGAAGTTTATATTTACTTTAGGAGAGTATATATTTGGTAAGTGTGGACAGGGAGATGGCCGGTTCTAGTCACTAGCTGTATGGACATGGCCTTCATGCCAGGAGACACGGTAACGGGATACACACAAGGTGAAACACAACACCCGAAAGACAGGGTGGAAATGGGAATTACAAATAGGCATGTAATGTAACAACTGTAAGCCACTCTAATATGTATTACACCATACTTCTGTGGATGTACTGTACAGTAGCAGTACAGGAAATACATTTTAAGCCCCTATGATTGTGAGAGTGAATTCTGCTATTTGACGAAATGTGTTTCATTGAGGGATAGTTTAATAATTATAAATATTTATGTCCCATGACAATAGTCACATAATAGTATTATAAAAAAATATCACAACATATAAAAGCAGGAGATCTATTCATGAAAATGAAATGCCACTACAAAGGATTTTAGATGTTTTGACATGGCCTTCCCACATAGATGTAGTAAGTAAACAAATATGTGCTTTGGGGTACAATGGCTACAGTCTAAATCATCTTGTAGTATATTAATTCTATAATTACAACTACATTCTACAAAGAACACTACAAAGGTCCCCTACAACAACATCGAACAAACAGTTATTGGGTAACCCACCTTTTCAGCGTATACATCCTATTTGGTAGAGAGTTATGAACCTGTGAGGATCCATTAGGTTTTACTAGGCCTCAGAGGCCCATCTTTAGGCCCCCAGCAATGCCCTTGAATGGAAAGGAAAAGTGAACTCCCGCTGGCCCACTCTCTGGCCAAACTGTTCCACATGGGTGAGTCCCCAGTCTTCAGCTACAACTTGATCCAGGAAGGATCCAGGCCCAGGGGTCTTCCACTAGCCACAGCACGCCTAACCTGCTGGACAGACTTACAAGCAGGTCTGTCTCGCCCTCCCCCCAGAGTTAAATTTGTCCCACTCTCTAATGTAAACTATTAAAGCCCCTCTACTTGTCTGTTACAGTGAGTGACAGGGCAGTTGACCAATTAGCATCTCTACTAGTTTTTTTTTCTAGCCACAAGTGCACTGTGGTCTAAATATAGCATGAGGGTCTCTCCTATCAGAGGGGGCATGACTTGGAGATGATTTGCCATTTGGGGCTTCAAGCTACAAATCACAGGGATAGAATAAAGAGGCATCCACATCTAGAAATCCTGACAGGTTTTTATCCATTCATAATATAAAATAAACTATATAAAAAACTATATAAATAAATGATATTGTCATCAACACTAATACCGAGAATACTTTCTTTCACTATACTGTTATTGCTATGAAATAAAACAAAGCAATGTATAATGACATATTTTTAGAATTATCTAAACGTTTATTTCCTAATATAATAAATATATAGGTTACAGATCTGACTTAAGAATTTAACCAATTTTAGTTTAACTCAATGTGCAATAAATAAATAAATTCAGCGATGTCTACACGAAAACTTCCTTTCTATATTTTATCAAAGCGTTTAAAACTAGATGGTTAATGGCCTGATTATATGAATGATCTAAACCTCATGTATATCCAACACCACCACCATTTTTCTCATAGAAATAGACCTAGAACAATCCAGAATGAGTTTACACAAGTTTACTGAAAATACACAAAGAAGTCTTTGAAATACCTTTGGCCTGTTACATTACTCTAGTATATACACAGCACATTACTGTAGTAAGATATATTGTTAAACATTGTTCAACTATCAGTATGAAAAAGAAGTTTGATGGTAAAAAATAACATTATTAGCTCATTTTGGTTAAAATTTTCTTCCTTGTTTATAATTCTTTGAGTAGCCTAATATAAATTATCCTTGCTTTGGTAACATATGGGCCTAACATTGGTTTACTGATAGCACCCACATATAAAAAAAACAACATAATATTTTATTAGCACTATGCTATTAGTAGTAAAAACAGTCACAGTAGCCTTAAATCCACTAAATGAAACCCAACTAATTGTGTGGACATTGAAAAGCATTCCTTTACTTTAAATAAGTCTTTTTACTTTGCTTCAGCTACGAGCCAAGGCTGGAATTAGATTTAGAACATATTCGTGACTTTTCCGATTATGCGGAAAACATTTTTCAGTCTATCCAGCATGTATGGGACACTTTCCTTCTCACACCTGTGGCAACTGCAAGTAACGCTTGTATAAGTAGAATAACTGCAATAGATAAATAATCTGAACCACTGACTGGACAATGCAATACATGAATATTCTATTCTATTCAAAATGAGCAAATATACAATATAATGTATGTAACATTATTGCTGTAGGACAGCATGGTTCTTGGAAATTACTGTTGATTAGTGTCGTATAAGAAAAGGGAGGGCCGTGTCTTAAAAAGCCGAACATCTGTCGCTCCTCTCAACTGAGCTCTTTTTGGTGAGCTTAGACTTGAGAGAATGGTCTGCTATCAGCTGATTGATCTCATTTTGCTTATAGGAGGACAACCTCTGCGATATCCAAGCTACTTTAGACTCGTCTTCTGCACCACGAAGGCACCGCATGCAGGCCCTGCTGATAAGGTATATCACCTCAGCAATGTTGAGCAGCACACACACCCCAGACACCACCAGCATAAACACAGTGAATATGGTCTTTTCCGTCGGCCTGGAGACAAAGCAATCCACCGTGTTGGGGCAAGGGTACGAGTCGCACTTCACCAGACGCACCATCTTAAAGTCAGGGTATATCAAGTAAAAGATGTAGAGGAACGCTACCTCTAAGATTATTCTGAAGATAATGCTGATCATGTATGTCCACCAGAGAGCTCCCGTGATTTTGAACTTTTGGTTCTTGATGTGTTCCAGCTCTTTGGGGCTGCCACGGCCCGTTCTCTTGAGGATTTTCTTGTCGATGTGGCGCCGGTGGGCCACATGCATGGCCACCAGCAGGGCAGGGGTGGATACGAGGATAAGCTGGAGGGCCCAGAGCCGGATGTGGGAGATGGGGAAGAACTGATCATAGCAGACACTGTTACATCCAGGCTGCTGGGTGTTGCATGTGAAGCCGGACTTCTCATCGCCCCAGACACTCTCAGCAGCCACCACCAGGACCAGGATCCGAAAGATAAAGATGACCGAGAGCCAAATGCGTCCAATTCCGGTGGAATGCCTGTTTACGCCGCTGATCACGGCATAAAAGGACCCCCAGTTCATTTTCGATTCCAGGTCTGCAAAGTCAAGGTTAATGTTACATCAACATCAACATCTTGATATGGTTGAGATATCCCTACTGAAATATGACTATGGAATTTCTCTGAACAATCAACCATATCTCCAATAAACCTTCCAGCTATGGCTCACTGCACATATTGTCATTCTTTTATTAAACTTAAGGCTTTGTCACTACAATTATTTTTTTTTTTTAAGAATGCTATTTCATACATTTTAAAGCGGTTTACCAGCTCAGCCGGTGGTGTAAGCGGCATAAGCAGCACCGGGTCCAAAAATAAGCATCTTCAGGTGTTGCCGTAATATCAGGTTGGATTTTTAGCAAGAGTAGGAAAAATGGACGATAACTGCCAAGTCGCTTGTTGGCGGTATAAAAGCCAGGGCGATGGCCTACCACCGTGCACCGTCACAAGACGTAACAGATCGAAGCCAATTGCAAATCATTCGCCAAGCCACGTGATCAGCTAACCCAGTATTAATAGTGTACAATAGTGTCCAATCTGACCTACAGTTGCAGACAGACCGACAGACTCTGACAGTCATATTTTCCAAGAAACAGAGAGAACACCCATTTCCTTGACAGAAACCTTTTTTTCCCTCTATTGTTTATGTGAAAGACTACTGATCTGATTTTCCTGAAGAAAGACACAATTATGCTAATACTTTATGTACTTAATAGTTAATTGAAACATTTCTACACAGAGCAATAATAATTTACTGTTCTTGCTCAGGACATGTGGGGCAGCTCGGTTATCGTTCACACCAAAATTAACTTCATCGCACACAGAATGTTAGTACAAGGTTATAGAATTGATGGAATGATAGAACATGTATTTTACCTTCTGCTGTGGTGGTACACAAAAATGTGTACTCAATGGGTGAAAAAAATGAATTAAAATATTGTGTTTTTTAGCAAACCAAAAGGCTGGCTTGAAAACACCATGCGTTTGGAAAATGCTAATCATTCTTCCACCACTTGCCACTGCCCTGCGCGTAGCAGTCATATGTTCTTATATAAACTATTTACATACAATGGCATCCATTATTGGGCTGCAACAAGACTCTTTAGTATTCGGATCAAACGCCTCGATTCCCGCCTACCCCAAGCAAAAGAAAGAATCTGTGTGGACACAAGCGGCCTCAGCCTGCCCCATATACTGTGCATTTATTGTCCTTGGCAGGGCCGGAAAGTGAAGGGTGGTTTTGACCTGACCCACTGTTACTGAAAGAGCAAGAAGTCAGTCAGGGGTTTGCAGAATCATTCTGTAAATACAATGCAAAAGCTGTAGGATAACTGCAAACACTGCTGTGGTGGAAAGCCAGTCAGACTTAATGACCATTTACAGTGGGTTTAAATTATAATACCTAAACTAAGTTCAGGTCTCATCCAACCCTGTGCCACGTTAGTTAATAATATATCGTCCTCCAAATGTCGGGCTATTGAGCTAACTCAATGTTATTACCTTTTTTTCCCAATTACACGCCACAATGTTAATGTGCTCAATAGCTTAAAAGTGATAGGTAGGAAGAGACCGTCCCTGCCTGAACAAGCAACATTACCGTTTCACTCGATACATGCATTTTTTTTATGGTTTTATTAACATTGGTCAGAAAAATTTACATTATGGAGTTGTTATCTAAGATCATTGCAATACAGCAATGGTTAAGGTTGCTGTCGCTTCACAAAATCACAGATTAAGCAAAGACAACATGGACAGAGGTCTGTGGACACAAATGTGCAATGATTACATCATAGTTCTGTGATCTGTGTCAATTTGTCTGACAGATTTCAGAGCTTGAAAAAAAAAAAACAATACAGTGGTTTATTGTACGCTATCAGAAGACCTACAGCAATTTACTGTGCCACAAGTGTTTCTGCGTCACGTTTGACAAGGAAGTGGGAGGGCTTGGGTGGTCTGATAATTCTTTGAATGAAATAAACCATATTTGTATTCTCTAAATAAAGACACTCAAAAAAGCTTTAAAATTTAGATAAACAGAAATGTATTGTATATCAGAGATTATAACATTAGAAATAGTAGTACAGTAGGGGTGGAAGCAAAACACTCTATAGATACTAATGGTAACCAAGGCTGTGTAACTTTAAGTAATCATTTACTATTGTTAAAAAGGACAATAAAATGTAAGGGTAGACAATACAACAAAATGACAATTTGTTGCATATGACAAGGTCTAGTGAATATAGCAATAGATTACAATTCTATCATTAATTTAACTATGTAGTCAAATACATGTTTTCCAGGTTTAGTAATGACATGTAGAATATTTATTCATTTTTGATACAAATAAAGTTGTATGCGAGTGGTATAGTGAAAGACAATTACAATGCAAATGAGCAAGTGAGCTATGGCTGTACAGAAAAAAACAAAACAAAAAAAAAAGACTAGTAAATTCACATTCTTCATTTTTCGGCATGTTAAAAAACCCAACCACAACAGCAGCATGTCTACATGTGATTTATAAGTAAATGTCATTGTGTTTTCACTTAGGCCATCCAACATATGACACTCTAAAGCACTAGTCTATGAATTTGAGTCATAAAATCTATTAATGTTTATTGTCCACATGTTTCATGTTAGAAATGCTATTTGAGTTATTGAGTGAGTTTGTTGTCATTCAACTGAAAAAACTAAAAGCGAATGTGGTTGAAGGACTTTTCTAAATACAACAAACAATCCCTTCATTCAGAATCGTTTCCTACTTTGAGTATAGCACGAGATGAGGTATTTCTCCCAGGCAGACTCTTGTTTTTTCTTTTGAAGCTGAAAAGGGCCTAAGAAAACCAAGCATAAGATTTTGAATGAGAGTTGCTACAAGGCTATGCTGCCATCTAGATGTTAAAGCTTTCCAAAACTGTAAATCTACCTACCTCTCTTTATCATGCCAACATTTTTTAGTTTGTCATGTTTTGCATGCCCATTCTGTGCCAGTCTCAAAGACAACGAGGCACCTCTCCTAAAACAAAAGAAGCACAGTAACTGATTTATAGTTCATCAGACACATACTGTACAAGTAGGGCTCAAATACTATAATTTGTTCAAACTGGGGCTGTCTAAAGTAACTGATTCATTTGAAATGCTTAACGCAGGTAAAAGGGCTGGCGTCAAGGAGGGACGATATTAGCTTCCATCACTGTATAGGGTTTGTAACTTCAGTTATTTAAGGACTCCATTGAAGACACAAACAATATCGGTACACAATAGCGTTTACTGTAGGTGCATGTCAGTGATTCCTATAAAGACTGCACAATTGTTAGCGTCCATTGAACCGTCCATTGTTGGCCTTCTGCCCACAAGCACTTTGTGCACGGGCAAGCTTGTTTACCAACACGATTACTGCTATTTATTTTGTTCAGAAGGCAGAAGTAAGTCATCTTTCATAAAATAATCTCTCAAATCATCCAGATCCAACAGCTATTAACCTTTTTACCAAAAATATGAGTAAATTACAAATATTTTCCATGTTATCATCATGTTAATGATGATTAACAGAGTGCACCATGTACAGTACATAATTAGAATAAAATATGGAGGCATGTCTAAATATACAAAACACCATTAGCCACTCAAGATGGAAATGCTGTTTAATTAAACATTAAACAGCATTTCCATCTTGAGTGAATTCACTTTTGTGTTTGAAATCCGTAGTACCTCATGGCACTCATCTTGCCCTTCTCCATGAACAGCTCGACTGTTATTTTGGGCCCCTCTGGGTAAAACCTGGCATAGAGTGTCCTGTTGTCCACCATGGCTCTAAACCAGTCCACAGAATCACTAGACCAATCCCTCCCATCCACCGGAGTCACCTGGGGGTGAGGATACAGACACACTGGCGAGAATTCATTTCCCTTATCACTGAATTACAGATAAGGCTATGACTAATTGAAGGGACAAAAGCCAATTATCCAGGCTAAACTTCCAGCGTGGCACGCAACATTTTAACCATTTCCATGACTGCAAATAGAGAAACAGAAAGCCTGCATTTATTTTCTGTGTCAGAAAATGTTTATAGCTAAATAAATGGGTTTATAGTGAGACATACGAGTCACCTTACATATGAAGTTACTATAACTGCATTTATATCTTTATTGGTTTACTCACGTTTGCCAGTGAAACCTGTACAGCTTGTAGTGGAATAAGAGCCATGTCTGGGCGCAGAGACTTGGTGTTCCGCAGAGAGACAATACCGGTGTCACCATAGTCCAGCTTCTTCACCTCCACCTTGATGTCCCTCACACTTCCAGAGGCATCATCATCTTAAATGAGAGGAAAAGAAGACATTGGTCAAGGACAGAGGTTAAAAAACAAACCTTTTTCCATGGTTAACAACTACGGCATATGTAGAATGGGCAATAACCGTGCCATTGCTACCATCTAGAGGCAAGCATTTGCAAAATCACCCACCTTCACTTATTCCACATATTTTTATGACCTGGGCCCTGCACCATTGTTTATGTTTTGGGAAAAATCCCATTACGTGGGTTCCGATATCTGGAATGCAATTCTGCTCTGCAAATGAACTACTTGCATTCCAGCTGCTGTGAATGAGAAATAAACACAAATCACACAACTGACAACATGTGGAGTACATTTAAAAAGAAATTTAGATGGGTGTAGTCCAATTTTTTTCTCCTGTGTTTATCCAATAAGAACAAAGTAAAGAACATATGGTGCCCGATTGATTTCAATACGATTTTTGACTGAATTTCAAGAGAAATATGAATGCTTCCATGAACTTACTCTTTGACGAGGCCCTGCTGTTTCAAGATGTCCGGACGCTGGACGTAAAAGTTTCCTGGGCTGACAAAGTAAGACACCACAACCTCCACTTCTTCAAACTTCCTGATCTCAAACTCTGGAATGTTAACATGGTTGCTTACTGGCATTGTTGCAGCAACAGCAGGGTTTCTCTGAGGTTTGGTATCCTGTAAACTTTGGGTTTCAAAACTTTTTTCAGTGGAATTCTCCATAGGATGAATTTTTTCTTGGTATTGTTTACCCATTTCCCTTTCTAAGGGATTTGCAGCAGATGGCTCCTCTCTTGCCTCTGTGAATACGTCTCCGATGTCCCACAATTCAGTGCTGGTGGCAATTACACAGGTGTAAGTTAGAAACCCACTTGACTCGACTCGCTTAATTTTAAAAATTGGTGCTTGGTATTCAGTTTCCGCAAGCAGCTTCTTCTTCAGGGGTAGTACATCAGTGGATATAAGATCCTCATTAACCTCGTTTCCGATTTGTAGCCCTTTTATTGTCATTGCAAGTGGGGTTGGCTGGATCTGACTTGCAGTATTCGGCTGGCCGTTTTTCCACTCATCACGGTGTTTGCAGTTTTTTCTGAGGAAGTTCAACAACTGAAAGGCAGTTTGCTTCTGGTGCTGAACCTTGGTATCCTCAAATCCCCAGCAATTAACCGATGAATCCACCATCATATTATTGCAGTTTGGGGTAATGATTTCTGGAAGTATCACTGTTTTAGGAGGTAGTGGTGGTGGTGGCCTCTCCAGCATATTATTCTGGTTTGCAAAGGTGGAATGTGGTAACCCCATTGCATCCGTTTTGAGAGTCTCCTCAAAAGTAACATGTTCTTGTTCGCTGGCTTTAATGTGACAGAACGAGGTGGTGTTCTCAACCACAGTACTGTGGCTAGATTTACCACCACAGATCAAAACATCGGTCTTCACTGCTTTAGATTGGGGGATTAAGAACTGCCTCAGCCTTTTAAGAGACAGTGTAGATCCAACCATTTGGACTGCTTTTGATATAGAGCCCACCATCGGAAAGTTTTGCAACACTGGCAGCATATTTGAGGACAGCACCCCTTTGACATGAATTAAGCGTACAGGTTCAGTTATGAATTGACTGTCTGTAGAGGCTTTGACATTTATATGTGCATCTATATTGAAAAGGAATAAAATAGTTAAAATTAACAAAGCGTGGTACTAAATTTCAATGCCAACTTGTACAGCATGTGCATAAGTTACAGCATGTTGCAAGTCTGCATTGAAATTTACTGCAGACCTACCATTTGTGATGTCTTGCAGCAAAGCCAAGAGCTTTTCCACAGCTTGGCGTTTGACATCTAAAGTCCTTAAGATGTCGTGGTACTGCCTAGTTGAGTAAGTGGAATTCAAGAACGTTTGGACCTCTTCATTCGCCTGTTGTATGTCAGTATCCAACATTTGTATAAATCAATATTTCAATCAGAAAATATGTATAGACACGAAACAATTTTGATTGGCCACGTTAACGCCAATTGACTCGAACTACTAACGTTAGGTCGGTTGAGTTAGGATCAGTGCTAGCTAACGTTAGATGCTAATGGGGTGTCGCATGCACCTGGCGTGCTATCACAATTAATTTTGCTATTCCCACAAACCATTGTCTTTGTTAGTTAAATCACACCAACCCACCTTATAAGTAAAGTCGCGAAGTATTCGCTCCACTTCACTTTGGGCATTTTCCAACATGAGGAGTTTATATATGAGCAAGCATTTCTGTGTCATATTGGCCAGCCGTGTGGCGTAGTTGGGCTGTTGCTGCTGCTGCTGCTGCTGCGGCGGTGGTGGTGGTCGTGGCGGCTGTTGGTGATGGTGATGCATGACGACCGGCTGGCGGAGCTGGACACAAGTTGCTGTTGACTCCAGGTGCACGACTCAATCCCGAAGTTGGCGGTCTGCTGTTTAAATGTACAAGTTAGCTTTCAATTCTCCGTGCTTTTCCGCAGCGATTTCTCAACTTTTTTCCTTTTATATGAGGTTGGTTTTATGGGAAATAACCTACGACGTAAGAGCCCACGGTTACCATCACTTGCCAGTTGTCCCTGAAAATATACGTCGTGATGCAGCTAATAATCCTATATTAATATTGATAACGCGTGTCCTGCTCCTTCTTCAGCTGCAACCTTGAGACCTAAACCACCTGCCATGGTGAAAGTCACATGGGCCAAATGTCGAGTTGTGCGATACAACCACCCTTTTCTTGTGATTTCTAGCATTTCTTGTGTCTTCAATTAAACAAAAATCAACTACGTAAAATACTGGCAACCTCTATGGATATCAAATGTATGCATCTTCATCATCAAAAATAGTTAATTTCACATGAACTATTTCTCTAGCTTTTCAGAAAATCTCAGGTGGAAGCCATAAGGATTTCGTTTTTATGATAGAACCACTGTAAATGTGTTGGTTCTTTGAATATTGAGCTTCCTATATTCATCTTGGACTGTAACGTGGAGAAGTGGGACAATCACAACCTCCAGACTGCTACCCATAGACCAAACTACACAACCGCCATGTTTACCAGTTGGAAACTGACGTGGTAACGTCTTTTAATGAAGACTTTCTGCTAAATTAAGCTTCCAGGTGCTGGAAAACAAGGTGAATGACAACTCATCAGGGCTTATTACTTTTTTCCATTGCTTACGGGTCCATGTTTGTGTTCCACAGGCCAGGTGTTTTGGTGCCTCCATCCTTCAGTTTGTTTCGGCCCTCTCACTTTGTTCCACAAATAAAAAAAGGCTACAAATGGTATTGAATTTTTTTTTTTTTTTTTATGTATGATTTTCACTATGAAACCATCCCTCCTAATGTAACATTGTTATGGGGGTGGGACAGGATAGTCTATTTATCTGGGTGATTTTATCTTCCACCTCGGATGGTCGGCTGGCACTGTAAAATGTAAATTAACCTAACCAATCTGATACTGCTTGCCCCTGACTTGTTTTGTACACACTGTATTTCACTTTGGATAAAGGCATCTGCTAAATTCTATATTTTAAGCCTTTTGAGGCCCCCTTAAAGCAGAATTCAACTTCTGCTTCTTTACCTCAATACTAAGTCTTTACACTGATGTGAAATATTCCATTGTGAACCAGATCAATATTTGTATCCGCTATTGACTTCTGTTACTTCTCAAAATCTTACTTCTAATGTGTCTACAAAGCAGATGTCTGGTGGTATGTATTCTCAAGTTACTTATTATAATTATTTTATGATATATGTACCTTTTCATTCATTCAATTTACAAATTTCTGAGACTAAAATAAGATTTCAGGAACTTTCAGATTGTTTTCTGACACAAGTTTATAAAGAAAAGCTCTGATTTCAGTATTTGTAGTTGCAGCTTTGATTTTCAGAACTTTGCTTGGTGGTTGTGGTAGTGGTGGGTTGGGGTTCAGTGGCAGGTAATGGAGCTTTCTGAATTCCAATTCCAGTATGACTACGAATGCAAGCCGCTACAATGCATTCCTATGGCGTTACAGCTAATAATATATGCTCTGTGTTCTATTCGTTGAGTGCTCTTTGCATGAACTTGTCAAGCTGTTACTTGAGCTAGTAAATCTTGTGGGTGGGGCAAGAAAGAAATGTCCTACCGAGTAGCTCTGCTGTAGTCCTAGATGGATAGACTTGGCCTACCTTTTCAGCCTCTAAAGTTAAAGGAACATCCCTTAGCCCCCTTTTTCTACCTAAATAGATAATATAATATAATATAAACCTTTAGACGAGTGTTGAAAAAGCATTATTTGCATCATTTAAAAAGCAGGAGGAGCATTAGTCAAAGGAGTGACAGTTTCACTCCCAGGAGGCACTGCACCTCTGCGGACACACACACACATACAATATAAGGACATCCTCTTGTAACCACCATTTCTGAGGTATTTTGAGCAACCTGGTGAGCTGGTAATATTATTGTAAAAATGATTTGTTAATGTATTGTTGCTTTTTGCGCTGGATATTACCATTTACAAAAACCACGAACCTTGATCAAAGACTGAGAGTGAACAAGACTGTTTGTGTCACTACGCTTTGTTAGGCATAATGATTTAGATGCCTAATGCCACAGGTTTTATTCCACCAAGGTCTTATTCTTATACAATATGGTCTATCCAGGATATTCCAACACAATTTATTGTTTCTCTGGCCTGTACCAAGTTTGGAATCAACTGTTTTACAAATTATACGATCAAGGGACTTTCTTCCCTTGGATCGGATGTGGGATTTAATTAGAAAAAAAATTGTTTTTAAATAAGCGGCTTTGGATCATCAAATAATTCCAAAGAAATTAAAACACATAATTTGGCAAAGGTAAACAAGTTTATAGGCTAAGCTACTTTAGTTGATATGGGTCATGTGTAAAGTATCACTGACACACAATGTTTATCTAAGTCTAGGATTTTTCGATGCAAAACACATTTCACAATCAAAGGCATTGACACATCCCACTGGTTAATGACAAAATAATAGCATAGCTTGAGAGCAGAAGAGTCTACAGCCAACTTGATCAAAGCATTTAAAATCCAAAGACATACTGTAGGCTCTGTCACATGGCACTTTACAATTATGACAGTAGCTTGAAAAACTTGTTAGCATTGTAGTCCAGCATTGTTTACAGTTATAACACAGGTATAACTATACATTCAAAGGAATTATGATCACTGGACAACATTCAAAAATATATTTATATAGAAAATACATTTTACAGACCAAACATCATACTATAGGGGATCCCTTATGGCAACGCCCTTTCCTGGCCAATATAAATAGCAATGTTAATATTGTAGTTACAAATAAACCAATTATAATGACTTGGCCTAAAGTAATCTTAGGAATCACATTGTGAAATAAACAATACATGTAAGGTTCTTTCAAATAGTCAGTCAGAACAATGTTATTGACACTTGAAATGCATTCAGCTAGACTAATGTCAAGCACTTTCATCCTCAGTTCATTCAGAATTGCCACTAATGTAGTGTCACAGCAATTAAAATAATTGCCTCTAATATATATTTTTTCAAGGTGTGCAGATATATTAGTAATCAAAGAATGATTTAATGACACCAAAAAATTATTGCTTATGTCAAGTTCTCTCAAAGGTGTACAACCCAAACTGCTAGGTATGGCATTCAGGCAGTTGTTTGAGATGTTAAGATGTCTTAATGCCATCATACAGGGAAATGAAAGGTCTAAATTGGTCATTTTGATTTCGCTTAGAGTCAGGGATTCAAGAGTCGTCTGCATGCCATCCAGCGCACCCACTTGCAACACCATATCTGAATTTCTTGCAAGATTAAGAGAAATCAAGGATGTTTTCTTAAATGTGTGTGGGTGGAGCATCTTTATACCATTTCCTTCAAGATTAAGATGTTTCAGAGTCCTAATTTGATCGAAGGCAATACAGGTGATGTTAGATTCTGTATATATTGTTTGGGACACTCCCATTATGTCTATGGGAGTACAAGGTTTCACAAAGTTCTGTCTTAGATTCAATGTCTCCAGCTTTGGAACAGTCTTAAGAAATATGGGGGAAATATATTCTAGTTTGTTGTTATTCAAGTCAAAGTACCTGAGGGAAGGGAAGAAGGTCTGGTTATTATCCTTTGCAATATTCATTCTGATGTTTTGTAGACAGTTATAGTTGAAAAATAGTGTTTCCAAAGTTGTGAAAATGCTTAGAGTTTTCATTGGAAAAAAATTGAAGTGGTTGTTACTTAGGTCAATAAAAATGATTGGCACTAGCCTCCGGTTTGAGTTGAATAAATCATTTTCAACTGTGTTGTTTTCCTTACCTATTATTTTTTCATAAAGAGATTTGCTTTCAGTTATCAATGTTGCCTCTGAACTTGTGGCTCCAATCATATTATTCTGCAAATAAAGATATTTCAAACAACTAGTCTTTGGCAGGATTGGGAAATAAAGCAGTTTGTTGTAACTTAGGTCTAGTACATCAAGCCTGTACAGCTTGTCATCTTCATGTGTAACAAAAAACTCTATTGAATTATGACTGAGATTCAAATATCGAATTTTGTATAATTTAAAATCACAGATATGGGCTAGATTATTTTTGGCCAAGTTTAGAGTCTCTAATTGGTTCAATGGTTCAAATGTACCTCGTTCTATATTTGTTATCAGGTTATTATCAATACTAATATCTCTTAGGTTTTGACTCCCTTTGAACAAATTATGTGTCAGCCTTGTCAAGCCATTGCCAGTCAGTTTAACTTGATTGAGGAAAGACTTGTTTTGAAGGTAGAGTTCCACTGCATCATTATTCAAGCTGTTCATTGATATGTCCAGACATCTCAGCCTACTGATGGATTGGAGGGCTTTGCTGTTTCTTCCAAGATTATTGTTCAGGGCATTTCTGGACAGATTCAATTCTTCAAGTTGAGCCAGGTTTTCAAAAAACCCTTCGGAGATGAGCAAAAGCTGGTTGTTACTCAGGTCCAGCTGTTGCAGATGTGGCAGACCAAGTGTGTGTAGCTGTCTTATGAAGTTATCAGACAAATCTAGGATCCTAATCTCCGAATTCAGATCCAAAGGAATGGAATCGAGCCTCTGGTTGTGCCAGGACTGCTTCTTGAAATCAAAAAAGAAAGATTAGGAGCATTTAGGGGCAGGATATTTGGGATATCACAACCAATTAATGCAATACAAAGATAGAGAAAAATGCAACTGTATAATTTAAAATTATGTTAAATCTCTATTGAAATATTCAGTTTCTTGCGAAAGCCTACCTTTTTGTCATAATGGGACTCTGCAGCTATATAGAGATCACAGGCAAATAACCAGAGCAGTACGATATTAGAGACTGTGTGTCTGAGCATTTTCTGTCTGCTGCTGTTGCTGTTCCAATGTCAGAGTTCATATGTATGTACAATACACACACAGCCATTTATAGCTGCGCATCAGAAAAAATAGAAAAGGGACAACAGTTTCCTGACACTATATTTGTACAGTAAACACATTACCAGTGAAAGACACTTACCCTGGAAGTGCTATTTGAGTTAGCGGAATGTCATGTTCTCTCTTTAATGAAACATCAATTTAGTATTAAACACATTTATTTGTATTTTTTTTACAAGCAATAATACATTTTTAATTCTTTGAGGAATGTACATTTGGGATATTTCACTTACTTTAATAATATTAATTATATGGTTATAACACCTTACATTTGAATAGCATTTAATACATTTTTGGATTATTATATTAACCGGAAATGCCTCCTCTAAGTGATATAAATATACCATTGTTTGTCCCGCTATAGTTTTGGGAAAACGGAAACAGTTTAAAATAGAAAGAGGAACAAATAAATACAGTGAGTAGGTGGTGGAGAGCCGCCAACCAGGCTTAAAGAGACGTGGAAACACAATGTGATGAAAGGAAGTGACAGAACACACAAACGGTGACACCGGGACAAGGCCATGTGGAGTCCAATATAAAGCTGGGGGTGTTTGTGTCATCCACAAAAAGCTGACCGTTAAATTTGGAAAATTCACAATTCATCTTCTGAGCCGAATGACGGTTGCCGAAACGCTGCGTCCAGCTGCTGTCACTTGTTTCTTTTATCAGTGACCCCCCAGCAAGGTCGCCCTGTCATCGCCTTTATCCTGCTACAACAAGCTGCATCCTTATCGCCTTTGGGTTTTCAGTTAAGCTGCATGACACCAAAAAATTTTGAGTCTGTGTCCATAGCTATCAGTGTGTGCGGGCGATTGGGAATGACTAACTCCAGCTCATCCTCCTGCTCAAGCTTCACTATGCCTGTCACAGAAAATATAACAACAGTCAGAGGAAATATATTGTTATTAAAGCGACAATCTTGAACTTTCCAGTTTACCTGTGGTAAACCATTTACAGTCACTGAGTCAGTCAAAAAACTTTGTTCTGGCTGTCTTAGACTGGCCACTGCTGTCGTTACATTTTCCTGCAAATGTTGCCAGATCAGATCAGAACTGCCAAGGGTTTCATGCTTTCATGAATGGACAGGCCTACTATTGTATTACCTCAATTGGTAATATATAACTGGGAAACTGACCATTATATGAAATAGTTCAAGATTGTTGCTTGTAGAACACTAGCTTTAAATAGCTCAAGACTGTGAGAGGGACTGTGGGCTTTTCTCATTCAAACAGGAAAAGCTTGAGTTTGGAGGCCATGACATATAGTTTGGCCTAACTGACCTGCAGTATAGCAGGTATTGGCTAGGGGTGCTTGGGGCATCACCTTTAAGCAACGTGCTCTTTAAGCAAGAGCTCTATAGGTCTTTTGCCAGAAATAGTGGAACCCCAGCTACGAACTACATGGCCTATAACATTATCCGGCCCTTGGAACAAAACCTGTGAATGAAGCAGAACATTAGCAGCATAATTGTAACAAATCTTTTACTAAATGTATCAATCAGGTTAAGTTATACAACGATAGAGTACTTGTGAACACCATGTAATAACCACCCTCTTGAACAACAATTCTTTGATCCTTTGGTGAAATGGCATGTCCTTGCTTTAGAGAAACAGACCATGGGATCACAGTTACATTTCCTATGGGACAAGGCAAAATACACTTAAGTAAATTCATCACAGACCTTCTTTTGCCAAAGACAAAGTCAAAGTCTTTAGTTTTACCTCTTACATATGGTTGTCTGTTAGTATTGGCTGAGAATTGCAGAAATTACCATGGAGCTGGTAAGGGGGAAAATAAACATATGGTTATTAAATTAAAATACCCTATGGACTCACAGATTCGATTTTTACTAATGCACACGTTTCATTCTGTCAATTCAACAAAATCTACCTCCCCTATCTTTCTGTTCTCATCTTAATCTTTTAAATAATTTCAGAGAAGCCTTCTCAGCTTTTTGGAAAATACTGAATAGTTTGTCCTGAGAGAAAACAGAGCATTTAGAGAAAACAATATTATTGGTATGCTTTCTGAGTAATTGATAATGGCATATCGCTGTTGTATAATGTCCAAGATTCCATCCAGTATAATCTGTCACATACCTCCCTTGTTTTGGACAAGTTGGCCAGTCTCCCATCACAGAAACCCCCAGAACGTGGTTGATTTAATTGAAGAATTAAATCCCCTTGGATTTTTTGAAAATCATTCTCTAAATTGCTGGCTCTGTAGACTAGGAAACAACTAAAACACAACATGAATGTTGTTACCGATAATAAAGTATTGTAAAGCATACTGAGATGACAGCACAGCGTGGCCTAAAGTTACGATAAAGGGCAAGGTTACACATCAGTTAACCCCGGAAATGTAAACGTTCAGTTTCACAATCGGGTCCTAGATGAGGAACCATCTTCTGCCATCTCAAGATGGAACTCATTTAGATTGTATTAATATTACAGCCAATGTAATGCATTGTGAAACCCACAGTCTAAGTAAAAGCCACATTTTATTATGGACAATGGCTTCATTCTATGATCATAATTTGTTCTTGTCAGTACTTGTGCCAGTGGAGTCCAATATGAAAAAGTAGTTTTAACCTTTTAAATCAATACCACCAGTTGCAAAAAATAAAAAAAACACACCAAGACAGACAAATGATTTTAGACAGAAAATGTAACATTTTAATCCATCAATCAAATCCATTTACAAAAGTATATCCCATTTTATATACAATATGTACAGTGACATATAAACATAACTATAATTTTTCAACATGGATTCATTCATACGGTAACTAAATAGCACTGTAACAAAACATATCACTCTGATATTCTGCAGGGATGCTGTAGTGCAAATGTGCGCAAATACATAGTGCTGTTGTCCCTTGAATACCTTCTAACTCCGATTAAGATGGATTTTCTTGTTGCTTTGTACTTGGATTCAATATTTACATGATCTTGCATGCACCGCGTCATTTTGATGACAAAGGGGCCCATGAAACCCATTTAAAACCTCTTGAACATTTAATAGTTTTATATAAAAAAATAAAATAAAAAAAAGGCAAAGCCTACAATCTGAAATGTCTAATGTGGCCCTTTTGGAGATACAAGGTTATCATTGAACAGCCCTTTAGGTACGTAAATATGCATGTATCTGTCAGCGCAGTGTCCTTCCTTGATATAAAGACAGACGTCCGTGTTAAAACAAACCCATAACTATAAATAACAGCTTTGGAATTATGAGAAACAGACATTTGGCTCATCAAGGCTTTATGCACAGAACCTACTGTAAATCATGGAAAACAGTCTATACTATCCGTGTTGCAGTGTCCTCTTTTCTTGTGAGCAGAGCAGTGAAAGTGAACAAACGCCGCCAGCTGGCTTCTTCTAATTTACTCAAAATAGAAAAGGCCTATATTATCTTCTTAACATAGTCTGATAGGACATAACATAGCCTGAGCTGAGGCTTTGAGTGGAAGTTGCTTCAAAACACAGGTCTAATTCATTTATCTTTGCAACAATACTTGCAATAACTACTTGGGAGGATGGAAGGTATGGTATGAATCTGGATTGAAGTAAGCAACTTGTGTTGTGCACTCTTGAGCAGGCTTGGCAGTCGTGTAGTTATCAGTTATGTCCAGCAGGTGGGGCCTCCCCAAGTCTAACGCTTCCTAGGAATGTGGTGTGGTTGGTCATGCTAATGAGGGTGTCCTCATACACCATGCGTATGGAGATCCTCTGGCCCGCGCGCAGCAGGCTCACCCCAGCCGTGTAACAGGTGTTGAACTTGCGCTGGCCCGTCTCAATGCTGCAAGTGCAGCGCAAGAACGGAGTGGAGTCCACCATCACCTCATAGCTGGCAATGTCGGTGAAATTGAGGTAGTAGACCTGATTAAAATGGGAAGTAAAGACAAAATACAATTAAAAAGACTCAGAGGGATGGTCTATACACACACACACTCAATTGAATTTGAGCTAGTGTTATGTTTGCTTTTAAGCTGTGGGAGATTACATTCAGGGCACAAGAAGCGTTTCTGTTCCAAGCATGCTGAGCAGCCTTCAGATTGGACTTGTGTTTATGGACTGCAAAGTATAAGAGTTAGGTCAAGGACCGTACTCACTTCTACCTGACTATATATGAAGTAGACACCATCCAACAGCACCTCCAGCTCTCCAGAGCGAGAGTGCATCTTAAACACGCGGTGGTGGATGGACACCATCTTCCAGTTCCTAAGGACACCTTCAGACAGATCTACACATGAGAGATAGGTAGGCAGTAGTCAACATGTATATTCTGAAGATTTCCAAGGCGTGGGTGTAGTGCTAACTATAGCTATAGGGCCCCATATCATTCCAATTTCCAACTGACAAGTTGAATATTCCAGTTCAGTTGGTGTGTCACTTTATTTTTTAACATGCCATAACTTGATTGGCTATCTGACTGGGAGTGGCAGAATAGGTCAGGGATGACTGGTTACAATCCAGAAATGATGTCACACCCGGTGCCAAATCTCACTGACTTGTTTTCCAAATTGGTCCAGCCCATTAAGGTCCCTTCAGAAAACACAACTGACCACACAACTGGAAAAACCTTGAACAGTACGATAGGGGATCTTAAACTGTAACACACTGCAAAACTACATAAAACTATCTATAGCTATGATTCATATTTGCCGAATTTGACAACCAGGCCTGCTGTAATTTTAGTCTGGAAATGATGCCAAGTGTGGCTGAACTGTAAAACCAAAGATCCAAGAGGCTTGTAATTAATTGCCTAATTTCTTGCATTAAATCCAAAGAAGCAATCCAGCTATTCTTACCTTCCCTAACTTGGATGGTTGTTTCCTGCCCTTGTAAATGAACCACTGCTGGCTGCAAAAAAAAATAAAATAAAAATAAAGTACAAAGAATGAGCTACAGTGAGAAATCTGGATAAAACATATGAAAAAAAAAAACATTGTTTAAAAATGTGACACACTATACCTGGAATTCCCTTGTTTTGGTTTTATCAGCAACCCCTACAACAAGAAAGAGACATGATTAAATGCTGGCCAACAACACAGCTCAAGAACAAAGGAGAAATTATAATTGAAACAAAAGATACAGTGACATAGCTGAAAGATGGATCACTACTATCCCCCCACAATGTTTGACGTCCCGCATATAATAAACCACTTCATTTGAAGCCAGTGATTTCATTGATTTTGACAACTTGATCTCTTTTGCAGCGTGGGAAGATTTGGGCGCACAGAGTGTGTGTTTTCAGTGTTACAAGAGCTCTCTGTTAAAGATAAAGCCTTGTTTAGGTGGTGGACCGTTTCCAAGGTCCGTGGCGTTCCACAGTGTTCTTGGACAGCACAGAGCATATAATGTGGAGTTGGTGTGAGCACAGACTTGTACCTGCGGGACCTTGAAGGCCCGGGGGCCCCTGAGGACCCGGTGGTCCAGGAGGTCCAGCTGGCCCGACGGCGTTGGTCCCAGGAATTCCGGGGATCCCCGGGATGCCCGGAGGCCCCTGCGGGCCCGGGGGCCCGGGGGGACCCGGGGGGCCTTGTGCGCCTGGAGGTCTTTTCCTCACTGGAGAATAAAAAATAAATAAAACAATACCACGTTGATATGATTATTTAATTGTACACTCCTTGACTGTGCCCCAGAAACACAAATGTCCATCCCAGCTCACTGTTTAGGTTTGAAACACAAGTGTGTAAGGGGAGGGGTAGAGAATGATATGAGCCCAGGGTGTCTTTAGGATATAGAGGAGCGACTCAGCACTCAGGTGTGGAAAGGAAAACTTGCTCCCCGAGTTTCAAACAGGAACAATAATGTTTTAACCACATTAAAACAGGAGTGTGTCTTTAACAGCTTCTGACTAAACTCAATAGTAGAGTGCTGCAACTGCATGTAGCATTCTTTCTAGGGCTGTGCTAAAAAAAAAAAATCGATACAGCATACAGTGTATTTTCCAGCTCAAAAATAGATTTTTTTTTAAAGATTCTCGTTTTAAACGGTGTGTGAACTACAACTACTAGATGTCGCAGTATGGCTAGTTGCCTAGA
>JAOEHI010000002.1:3510945-3524453 GCA_025447815.1 Percopsis transmontana | reverse complement strand
TCTGGTAGAGTGAAATTTGGATGCAACATGACAGACGCAGCTGACAAAATGACAGCGGCTCCTTAAAAATATAAAGCTGATGTGTGGTATTTCATCTCTCTTTTTACATTTTCGGTGAACTATGTGGAATATTGCAATATATCGCAATATGTATTGTATCGCAATGTATCGTGATATAATCGTATCGTAACCCTTGTATCATGATGCGTATCATATCGTGAGGTCCTTGCCGATACCCAGCCCTAATTCTTTCATTTTCATAGAAGATAGAAGCAGGAAATGGAATGATTTTATAAATTATTTATTTTAACAAAAAGGAGTTATTGGATGCCAGACAACATGCAGTTACGGTCATGTCAATGAAAACGTGATTTAGGCCACACTTTGCAGTACCTTTTTTCTTTTCTCTCCTTTCCTTCCCCCTTTCCTTTCCAGTCGATTCTGAAAAGAAACAAAAACAGAGTGATTAAACCCGAAATGGTCCTCTTAACAATTATCATCTCGGATAACAGCTAGCGTATCCAGGTCATTTCATGTAGCTACACTAAATAGTCTAAAATAACAGATTCAACGTTCTGCAATGAGCAATTGAGTGGAGGTATGTCAGTCTGTGGTATCTTCTAGTGTAGTAATTTGTAAGTGTGGTTTCACCTCCTCTGTATGAACAAGTGCCTTAAGCATTCACAGGCAGTGGAACTGGAGAAGATCATTAGAGAGATACTTTATCCTGCCAAAATCCCTTTCTTTGAATTAGGCCCAGATGGGGAATGCAGATGAAAGTGTGTACATGCGTGTGTGCGTCTTGCCATTACAACCATGTGCGTGTGTGTGTACGTGTTGGTCGGGCATCTATGTCAGCGGTTGATGAACATAAATGCACTGAGAGTGTATGTGTGTGTGTGTGTGTAAGGCTATGGGCGCAGCTGAAGAATCCTATTCAAAAAGCCATCTCACTGCTCTTGTGTTTACCATGTCATTACAACTACAAAGGCCATTTAACCTTAAAACCTCACAGTTTGAGTCCCCCTCAAACATATGGCCAATGTTTCTCCCTTGGCTAAATGACTGGATGCATCCACATGGATTTCTCTTAACGAGCAGCCCTATCTGGAATCTGGTGCCCGTTAGGAGAGCTCAGAGCATGCACGTGCACACACACACATAAAGCATACATGTGCTAACGCAGACACACGTACACACACACGTACACACACACACACACACACACACATCTAAGGCTGAGATTACAAAAGCTTTTGTCTGTGTGCTGAAAGCCGAGGAAAGCCCTGGGAATGATTAGTGTTTAGAGGCTCAGGACTTTACTGATTTATGTAGAAAGTCTAAAAGGTGAGTTTTTTCTTCTAATTTAAACACAATCACTAACCCCCCCTTCCCCCTCCAAGTATTCAGTGTCACGCCACAGACATTGGAATGCCTTGTGATCATGCTGCACTTGTTGTACTCAGACAAGGTACTTCAAAGGCCTGCTTTTTTTATTTGCATAGCTCACATTCTAAACAAAAACTACAAAAAGTAAAATTCAAGCATATTGACCATATGGTTTTCTGTTTAAGCTATTGATTGCCATAAATCAATGAAATGAATGAAAGCGAACAACATCGCCACCTGGTTTCCTCAAAAAAGTCTGCATGTTTCCTGTAATGATTAATTCACTTAATTTCCTGGTGGCTCTGGCCAGGGCAATAACACAATTATGTATATCTGCCGAGTTAACACTGATATGAAGGATATTTCAGGGACTTAGTATTATTTTGAGACAGGGGAAATCAACACAAGCTTGGCTGTCTGTTTCAAATTGGTGAAACCCTCCCAAACTCGGTTTTTCTTGCTTGCTATCCAAGTAATAATCAGTCCCATTCGGTTTAATCCCTAACTCAATAAACTCAGCAACAATATTCAGTGGAGCTGCTTTGTTAAGTAAGCACCAAGCAGTTAAGAAATAAATTCCACAAAAAGTGAGAACCCATTAACAAACTGTAAGAGCCGCAGGCCCACTTTAAGGCTGTTGTTCAAATTGTACCAAGTAAGAGAGAACCCTTCCTGAACATTACTGCCAGACCAAACCAGCCAATTAGATCAATTAAAACACAAAAATAATACTGATACGGAAGCACCAGAGGACAATGAATAAATAAGCTTGTGGTTTTATGAGCTCATTCAAGATATTGAAGCTGGATTATATTTGCTCTTATATTTGCTTTAATAAAAAACAAAGGGAAACACTCAAGAGGACTGTGAAAGAAATTAGGCAAGCTAATCCCCCCCCCCCCCCACCCTACAACGCATAATACATTTTTTAAAAGCCCATACCTGAGTCTGGTTGTTTGCTAGGGCTCCTTTTCGCCCGCTGGGTAATGCCCCGGTTGTCTTCTGTGGTGTGAAAGTCACTGTGTCTATGGAGTAACCTCTCCTGTAAAAAGTACATTGTGACAATGAAAAATTATTTTTCCCGTAAGAATCAAGGAGCAATGTTGGGGTTCTCCTTTTAGTGAGGAAGACTATTTCTAATGTTAGTTATTAGCACTGTGATTCCTTAAGTTAATAGGCACAAACCATTATGTGTGACAAACAAAAGAACATGGCGAGGACAATTTTTGAGATGGAAATCCATGTTACAAGTGCTCTTTCTATTCTAGGGTATAATGTTTACACAAAGACAACTTGGACCATTTGAAAAAAGCAGAGACATTGCCAGCCAGCATACTCATAGATTGCCAAGCCACTGTCTGTCCCATTGGTGCTGTAACATATCCTGTAACCCAAGTCACTTTTGTCTGTGTTTCTGCCTCTTGAGACATTCACCTGGACAAGACTGCTCTAAAATTCACCTTTTTATACAAAAGGAGGACATGAATTGTGGTTAATCTGAGAGCAATGCCTATTCATATGGCACCTGGTTCCAGCCCTATTCAGACGTAGTATGAATAAGCTAAAAGAAATGGAGCTGAAGAAAGGATCTGATGTAGCTGGTCTGAGCTCATCTCTTCAAACAGGAAATCCTTTGCTACAGCCGTGAGATGTTCCCATGGGCCAGTGAGTGGTGGGACAAACCGCACGTTATGTTATATGACTGGTTCTGGTCAACCTACAGTCACATGAACTCTGTGGGGTGCCCTAACCTGACTGCAACAGACCAAAACTCACTTAAACATGACCGGCTCGAATGTTTCTGCCGAGTCCTAAATGAGTCTTGTTCTATTGTTCAAAGTCACATTCTGTTAAGAGAGCCAGTTTGTGATCACATCTTTGGAGGATTCCCAGAACCAGGGAAACAAAGAGACTCTGCACTGGTAACACAAGACCACCCAAAGTCTTCTTTTTGTTCAGCCTTCCAATCTAAGAGATCAACCTCGGCCGCACTTTGCTGTGTCGACATGACTGATGGCACACACCGCATACATAAAAGCTGTAGATAAAGACGTAAATGCTGGACAAATAGGCGTATAAGTGTTATTGTACTGGACATCTGCTTGCTGTTTGAACAGCTAATTCTCTGAGCATTGACATGTGTAGCACCTTAGCATGGATCCAGTAATGATGTATCATTTAATCCTATTGCAAGCAATGAATCAGCATGACATGTAGGCTTGCTGACAGGCACTTTCACCTCCTAATGTCATGTGGGCCAAGCCCAGTTGAGTGTAAAATGATACATCGCAGGATTTTGTGTGTGGCGCTTGAACAAATAAAATAAATAAATGTAAAGCACAGATCATTCTACAGAAAACAGTGTGAACTCTAGGTGGCCCTCTGTGTGGTTTCCAGGCAGGGCCGCAGTACGACCATAGAAAGACAGGAAAACTTATGTTGTGGGTCTTTCCTATACCTCAACTCAGATGTGGAACCCCCGAGAATGGGATGAGCAAAATAATGTCAAACACTCCCCCTGGTTGTGTTGGGCAAGCTGAAAGCTGTTCAAGTCCACAACCCTGACCAGCCACCAACCATGTCTGACCTTATGGGAATTTCAGCCCAATGGAGAACTATGTGTTGGAATGGTTTATCGGCACACATGCCTCCAGATGTTCTCGCGAGCAGCGACGTTTGCTGTTCATTTGGTGCGCAGGTGTCTCCACAGCTCCGCTCCAGCTGTTGGCATATAGGCGGCTTTTACCCCTCAAAGGATTCTGGGTGTATGTTCGCGCATATGGCATTAAACTTTCGTCTGTTCTGACAGCCAAACATGATTCAAACAGACGATTTTTGGCGCAGGATTAATCTCTATCCAAACGCCAAAAGCAAACAAACAACGTGCCTTGCTACTACCAAACTGCTTATGTTTAATGTTCGAACAATATTACATGTAGGCTACAGTCAAAATTCGTTTTTTTCCAATAAATGTCTATCTGTGAGAAAGCATTGTGTGCCCTTGTTTACTTTTTTCCCCTCACTTCATTACACCATTTACAACCCTCATACCCTTCAAAAGGCATGCAGAGTTACAGTAAATCAGGATGACAACGTGTTGGTATGTATGCCAAGTGCCAACTGTTGAGTAAACCATTCTTTTTTCGGCACAGGGGAAAAAGCTATTAATTAGAGGGCCTTTAAATCTTCAAAGTGTGGGAGTGCTGTTGCACACCGAGGACGAGCTTCCCCGTTGCTCTGTGAGGATATGACTCAATTTCAATAAATCCAGGGATGTGCTGTTTTTAGAGCACAGTTTCTTTTTTTTGGAGGGGGGGGGGGGTATAGGTATAGAATTTCTCAAACTGCCGTAGGAGTACAACCACTACTAAATATTTTTGCCAGCTCACATTTCAATGAAGGGGGTCATTGAACAGAGTCGAATGTTCTTAAAATCTGTAGGTGATAACCCCAATAAATCTTGTGGCTGCAGCTGAAATTTAGGACGTTTAGGAAGCAAAAAAAAGTTGAGCGTCTTTCAGGCGCAGCTGATGTATGGTAAAAGCCACTGGCTGCCCCATCACTGCTCTAATGGCCTCACGTATTCGTGCATGTTGCAGAGATGTGGAGAAATGTACCCAGTGGACGTTTCTTTGACTCGTATTCCTAATTCTGTGTGAGCAACTGGGCCTATTCGCTGGATGCTTATAAATTGGCCAATTTGGCAACAAGTTTCCATGGATTACAATCATCTGCACATTTGTCAGCAAGGAAAAGTCGCGTGTGTAATGCGATATGCTGCCTGTCAGCACCACATTACATTCTCTTACGCTGCAACACCACTGGCAAAGTGATTGTTGGGCCTTTGAACGCAGTTGATGGCTACGCTGTTTTCATTTTACACAGTGATTGGAACTTGTGGATTCATAAAAGTGGACTTCTCTACAAGACTGTGGACTCTTGCCAAGATAATTCAATGCTGTATGCAGGAGTTTGCTGCTTAAAATTCCTGTGGTTGTTTACTCATCTGCCTTTTTCCCCTTGACACACCTTCAGCCAAATCAATCACTCTTGTCTCCTTCTATTTGTGCATATAATGCCGTTGATATATCTGATCAAGCCTTGGTCATGATTAACTTCGATGATGATGATGGGGGTGACAGGCCACCAATGCCGCCCCACTGCATATATGCCGCAGAGGACTGTGGGTCCCATCAAACTGACTTTTAATAGCTGTTAACTAGACGCCAGATGTTTCAGCATCTGTTCTTTGTAAGACTTTGAAGGCATACATCAGAGGAGAGATTATTCATATATTGGCTATGAGAAAAATATTACACAGAAGAAAAGACACTGTCTGAGGTAACAGCTAATCACTGAACTGGTTTTTATTGACGTTAGGCTATTTCTTGAACCCAGGTTTCATAAATGGAAAGTGAGAGCGCCCGGGACTTTACACTAACAGATTTAGCCTCCTAGAATCTGTCCTTGGGAACTAGCCAGCTCCACTGGACAGCCAGGATTTACAGCCTTGCTCAAGGGCATGTTCACTGTGGTCGTTGAGTGGGAATCTGCTGTGCTTTATATTTCCTAACTCAGTAAATCACCATATTATATCTCACCGGACTAGATGTACTATCTCATGAAGATGTATGTGTGGGCGGTTTCCTTTAATTCACAGCATTTATCTTTAAAGCATGATTTTATCTGCGTCTCTATGTCCAGCTACTCTCTAACCAGGTGACCCAACTAGTCTATAAAATGCACACAGTGCATATTTATGGTTTGCCCCGTTTCACTAGGCGTGTTATTGTAGGGTCAACATTGTGGAACTGCAAACGACTCAAAAACATTTTGGACATCCAGAGGCTTTGAGATGGAACAAACTACCTTCCATCGCATTCTCTAGCAGACAAAGAAGCGTTTCTGTTTTAGAATGGGACAAGCTAGAAACCATTAACTTCATGTGGGTTGTGAAATGATGCCAATTCTGAAATAATTTTTTAAATTACTGTATTTGTAATCTTTTATTTAATGTTTGACAAATTGGCATACATTTTTCAATGCCTTTTTTTATACCGTATTTTCATGTTGTTACGTTATATATAAAGAAGTGGTTCATTGCTTGCGACACCAGGGGGGTTGCAAGCACGTGTGGGCCACGGGTCATAATGGGTTGACCAGAACATGTTAACTTGCAAAGCAATATTCACTTTGAAAAAGAACGTAAGCTGCCTTCTAGTCTCTCACACATCAGCTTTCGCAAACTGTTGCACGGCATTGACAGTTGGATTGCAGTTTAATCAACAATTAAAGCTTGGCATGAATCGTAAATTGTTTCTTTTTGTTTCAGTTAAGGGGTAAATCATGTACTACAAAGTAGTAATACTGGGAAAATCAAAATGACAGCTAATTTGCTGACTAAAGCAAATAAAACCTATAAATATTATATATATACTTTTTGCAACTTGTATTAATGGACCTTAACACTACAATGTGTTCAGGAGAATGACAGAAAGAATAATATTTTAAAAAAAGGACTTTGTAATAAAAAACATTTTTTTATGTTAGAACTTTACATAGGATACACCATGTTCTACACTGTATGTGAAAGGAGACGGTGTGCTAAGGCCTCGGATAGCATGCCGCTATTGGACCTCTTACTGTGAAATCCTTCTACTTACAATACTTTGAGCGTGACAAGCGGAGAAGTTAGCCTCTGAACTTTATATTTTTAGGTGGAAAAGAGTTGGGTGGGGTTGGGGTGGGGTCTCAAAATATTTTTGTAATGGCAACAGGCTCACTTGGCATCACAGCGCTCCTGACACAGAATAATATATAGCCCAGTCGCTGTGCAAGAATGGGTAAGGCCAAATGTGTTTATGAGATTCACGGTCTAACAGCATCTGCCACAAATGGGGTCATTTCAGATCCAGCATGGAAACTCACTGGTTTTCACTGTGTTTGCAAAGATAGATCATCGATATGCGGACACTGGAATATAGCAATCTATGCATTGTGTGTCTTATATAAATGGTATGGCTGTGAATATTTATTCGGTTGTTGTTTCCTTACCTGTGTGTTTTTAATTTTCCTGTTTATTTTCCTATTCAGTAATTCTTAAATGTATACCTGCGTATCACATCATATCTCATCAGTGCTTCTGAAGGGCCTTTGATGTTGACTTGTGTGAAAAATCCAATAAACAATGTTTAGATCTATAAAACAATTCTTCAAAGAAAATGTCTCAAAAGCTAACAAGTGCGACCGCTTCGTCCAAATGCCACATGCTCCTGTTTCTTCAACTATGTAAACTGTGGCATGTGTAATCAGAGTTGTTTAATGCAGACATCTGGCTAGGACAGCATCACAGCCCTGTTAAATATTTACAGCTGGGCCACAGTCTTTCACCTCATGAAGAATCACCATCTGGCTTGAATACCAGGCAGATCTCACTTGGGTTTAGCCAGAGAAACCACCGCTATCTAAAATATGCTTAGCAAAGGGCATAGTCAGGACTAAATTAAAAGGCTTGCACCAAATATGATAGAATAATATTGCAGATGTTAATAGCAATACTAGCTAAACACGGGCAGTATTGAGAAGCAATATACAGTCTTAGACTCAACTATAAAACAAACGTCTTGTCCTGCCAATGCCCCACATAGCAGAAGATACTCTCCAAAAAGGTTACACAACAGATGACATATGAGCCAATAAATCAGGCAAAACAATATTTAGACCTCCGCCTGGTCCCTTTTGTATTGACATTTGGGGGCGAGTGGGGTGTGGGGCAGTTAGCAGAGCAGCAGAGCAGCAGATAACACAATGAACATTTGATCAGACTGCTCCCAGAAACGAAAACACATGCGAGATGGAGCTGGCTCAGGTCCAAGTACCGACTAACCATCTAAGTCCTGATGTATTTACATCAGCCCTCTGGCTTTGCACCTGCTAGTGATCTACTTAATTTTCTGTCCACCTGCTACATCTTGTTCACTGACCCTTTTCAGTTGGGCACCAAGCCTAAGTGTTTTGTATGACACTGCTCTGTCCGTCTAGGAACAACTATGCAATCAAGAGTAAATTGCATTTGTTAACCAACGCGAGGTCCAATTAGCATTGATATCCAATTGCAATTCTTTTTTTGTAGTTCAATAACTAGGTTTAACAAAAAGTTGGACTACATATAAAGCTTCCATTAGACTGGCTGTAACTGTAGCCCACCTAAACTGGCATATAGACAGATTGAGACATTGGCCAGGTGACATTCCATATCGTATCTGTATGCATACTTGGGCTGAATAGGCTGACAATCTTTACATGGCAGCTCTAAATTACAAAATGTCTCACCCAATATGACTGGAAACTGAGCTGGAAGGCTTAGGATAAGCTACTGAAAATTAACTTGCCCAAAAACATGCCATAACAGAGCAGACACCGAATCTGACACCTAAATATGGAACACGAGAATTGAGCAGAGGTGAATGAACACGAACGGTCTCCTCGTCAGGAATGAAAACCATCTCGCCTACTGCACCCGTGTTTAAGGACACGTCTGGCTACTGCGTCCAGCGCTCTAAGTTTTGTTTACCTCATGACCCTCTCCACGTTGGCTGGAGTCCACTCGTTGGTGGCCGGGTGAGAACGCCGGGTCGACCACATCAGTTCCACCAAATGACAGCATCGAGTCTCTTTTCTGGTGGATTATTTCCCTTTTTACTTCAGACCGAAGATCTAAATAGCAGACAAGCGTGATGACATGTAACGACAGCGAGAGTATGAATAATCCCAGGAAGACAATACTGCTGCCTCTATTCTTGCACTTCTTGTTGCACGTGCACGGAGGTGGTCTGGGCATCACTTTGTCCGGGAAACCATCCATAGAAGAATCATCGCATGCCATCATCGGATAAAGAGCAAGACAAATGCTTTTATCTCGGCATAATCAAGTTGTTTGTCTTGTTTGGGCCAGAGCTATTCATTAACCTAGATCCGTACGCCAACATAGGAACTCATAGGTGCAGCAGGTCGGTGCGAACTTCTTCGTGTATCAGTAGTAACAATAGAGTACCGCCTACGACGATTGTGATTGGTTAAAACCATTTTTTACCCAGACAATCCGGGGCAGAGGTTGGATATGCTAGTTACAGTGTTATAGCGACATCTTACGGACACAGCGAGTTTCTACAATGCCTATCAAAGTTTAAATTTATTACACTTTCGTTTGTTGTAGAAATTGGTTTATTTCTTTACTGTTATGCAAGTTGTTGCCATTGTTTGTATGAATGAAGATACAAATTCTGGAATCCCATTTGATAATGTTTTTCCGAAGAATATTTTTTCTTTTTAGCAATGTTGATTAGTGTGGGAAAGAAGGAGAGGGTCATTGATGTATTTTGTTTATCACTGTGTTTTATGAGCGAGACATGCTATTTTTCTTTGGTGCAATTTGTTTGGCACTTTGTTTTGTGTTGTGGGTGGCATATATGTGGGTGGGACTATATGTGGGTGGTTTGTCATCTTCTTGCCTGCCAATGAGATGAAAATACACAATAAATCTCCCACGTTATAGTAAATATTTCTCACAATTGTTGTTGATAGAAGACGTAGAATTTAATTATTCATTCACGATATTGTAACAGAATTTCAAACCAATAACAATATATAATGTACATTGCACATCTATAAATGATATCGATTTGTCAAACTCACCACTGTAAAGGAGGGGGTAATGGTCACATTCAGTTTAGTGCTGCTCTGTACTCCAATCATGCGAGAAGGTACAACTTGGGTAAAATTGTTTGTTTCCAAGAGAGGCCAGCTGAGGACAGTAACTAACTATATTGAGTGTGTCATTGTGGTTTCTTTATTTTCAGCATTCAAGGTTGACCTTCGTTTTGTTCTTGTCAGAAATATACACTTTGATCTTTAAAGCAAGGAACCAGAGGTAGCCTGTGGATTAGTTTGTCCTTAAGCCAGGCATGGTGAAACTCGTACACTAAGCAGGCCTGAAGCACTGGATCTGCTTGCTGGATCACCCACTTAGTTTAGTTTTCAGACGGCTGCCACAAAACATCTGTCTTCATTTCGTGTGGACAAATTCTGACAGTTGTGTGCACTTGACCTACATAAAGGTGCACTCTCTTAGGATGTGAATTGACAAAGTGATTGATGCGCTTCACTTGATATTTTAGGTAAATAGTGGAGCAGAATTTCATTTGGAAAGCATGCAGTGATTATATATAATATATATATATATAACATATATTTCCTACACATTTATTGTAATTATATATTTGTATACAGGTTTTGGTTACTGCTGTCAGTGTCACTGCATTGTGCAGGTCGTCTTTAAAAAGACAGATTTACAGTATACAGTTTTTGTCCTTTTGCCTGGGTGCAGAAAAAGTAATTCTAGTCAATTGCCACTGAAGGGCAGCATTGCCAAGCCATAGATCCACATACACTGCATATCAGTATCCTGAGGAACTGAGGAGTTATTCGATTCATCTGGCTCCAGTGGAAGAAATGTACTGTATGACCTCTGTTTTTTATATCTGTTTGCTTATATAGCTTTTCTATATAATGTTAATTTGAAATCAAGCCCCCTCACTCATCTTCTCTTTCTGAAACTATTTCATTGTCAATATGTAAGGGAGTAAAATGGAAGAGAGAATACATTCAAAGTAAAATAAATAAACAATGCCAGTGACTGAGGGCTCAGCTTAAGCATGTTTGTTACGGTTTTCATCCAAGCAGAAAAACACAATGACTTTCAGAAGCAGACTATAAAAGAGATTATATAAAAGGCCTAGTCTCAGACGCATAGATTTGCTTTTGTTTATTTATTTTGTCAATTGAGAAATTTCATTTGATAGCTAAACACAGTGTCACAAGTTGTTTATTTATTTATTGTTTTGTCAATAGAGGTGGTCAGGTAAAAGTCCAACTGTAAAAAAAGCTGCATTGTTTCAAGCAGCAAACACTGCAGTTCAAGAATAAAATTGCTACAGTCAGACCACTATTGTGAATATTCTTTGCCATTAAAAAGCCCAGGAATCATTTTTATAACTTCCCTGAGGGTCTAATGCACCATTCATAAACAGTCTGCCACTCTATCCTTTCTGAGCTTATAACAAGATTTAAAGGCTTTTCCCACCAGATGATAGAGTTTGGAGAGGAAATAGGCGTTCATGATTTACTATGGGGTTTATGGCTTATGGCTCCATCAAACTGTTTAAAAAACATTACCTGCCTGGACAACAGTAGCATTGATTCCGGACACCATCTCAAATTCATGCTAATAAAGTTAGAATGATAACTATTTACAGTGTATGCAGTCACTCTATTTCCTGGTAAATCCATACTAATTTTGGAAGCTCCATTTCTCGATTTGCTTCGCTTTGCATATTAGTCTGGGAACTTTCAATTCAAAACTGTTTGTGAGCCGGATAAAGAACCACTGGCCAATCTGGTGTAGTTCAACTTGACAAATTATCACAATTTATACCTAATAGGCAAGAGTCCAGCTATAGCGCCATAGCCAAAGTTTCAGAAATAAAATCTTCACTGCTTTCCCCTCTCCCACTCCCTGCTCCACCCAGCCCCTACCTAAGCTATACACACTTGAATCGCATGCACAGACTTGACTGACCTCCAGGAGCTACACCCTCTCTCTGGGAGCAAGCTCTTCTGGTGTGACACAGCACCATCAGCGGAGACATGCCTCTGTAATTGTATTTATTAATGAAGAGCAGAGAACCTGAGAGACATGCACATGACTGATAAGCACTGTAATACTGAGGGACACCCAGAGGAATGCGACAATGCTTTGGTTACATACCACATCAAATGCCTGATGGGGATATTAAAGGAAGCCATGCCTTTGTTCATCAAATTACAATTATCATTATCTTGTCTTGCTATTTACACCGCCTATAAAATCATACATTGTCTCCGAATAATGACAAGGAATATAGGTGGAAGACTGGAATCAAGATAGGGACCTATTCTCCCACTCATCTTTCACTGTTTTGCTGCCAACGGAGGAATGATTATGTTCAGTTTCTTTCAAGCATCGAATGGCACAGAACACACTGTAGGTGTGTCAGTAGCAAACAGGAGATATACTTCTTGACTGTGTTCTTTTAGACAGTCATTTCATACGTATCATATATAACTGGGTCTAGTAAAAAGGTGAAATATGAGTGAGATTCGTGTTTTTTATGAGTCTCGGTAAGCAGCAGGCTGGTATTTTATAGCCAGGGATACGATGTTTCCCACAAAGCTTCTTTCGGAGGCTCGGGTGAGCATTCTCGCCGAGCACAACCTCTGCCAGCAAGCAGTAAGTTCAGTAAGCAACAGTCACTACCCATATCAAAGGCTCCATGACACACCTAGGATACGAGTGACAGGTACAACTGAGCCAACCTCCCGGGGGGGTTGTTTCCCCCAGTCTCCTGGGAGTCAGTTCCATGTGTTGCTCCTTGTTGAGAAGGCTGCCTCAGTCTTAACTGAAGTGCAGGTACAACTGCAGGGTTATCCTCTGAAACCTCAACCACATTATGTTATGATAATCTCCATCTCTGGCATCGTGGGGGTTGAGATCACATCTCAGGCCAACTGTAGGGAATAATGGGCACTGTGTTTTCCAAGAGGCAGGTGGAAAATGCTCCAGAAAGTGCAACACACCATGAAATCAATGTATCAGATTGCCCAAACAGAAGTAAAAGGGATTCTCACCATCTATGAACTGTTTTACGCTTCCCTTTATGGCGTATAGCAGCTTACTCCCAGCAAACAAAGTTTAAAAACAGACTCTCTCATTTTGACCCTGAAAAGTGCCCAAAAGCTCCAGCTGTCACTTCACTCCCGGCACTTTTCTGCTGATGGTCTCACCACCTTCCTGTCCTTTCTCTCTCTTTCCCTCCATCTCATTATCTCTCCAAATATCATCACTTATTCAGATACCCTTAAAAGACAGACTAGAACCTGACACAGCAATATGCAGCAGTAGTCTGTCTGTTCATTAAAAAACCTCATCAAACATGCAGAGCATAAACACACAGACACACACACACACACACACACACACACACACACACACACACACACACACACACACACACACACACACA